>CAHIKZ030002539.1:220000-238108 GCA_903632075.3 Acanthosepion pharaonis | reverse complement strand
AAGTAGAAGAAGAAGAAGAAATACAACTCAAGTCGGAGAGAAGAATCAACTGCGAATGATCGATAGAAATTAGCCCCAGTGTCGAACTGAACCACACTCCGACATACATACATGATTCTAGAAAGTAGGTAATTCGACATTTTCCTATTGTGTGATAGAAGCTTGGTGCCATAGTCCACAGAGCGGGTCGGGAATTGAGAACAATTTTGTTTTTATGTAACGGACTTTAAGATATAAAGGTTGTTACCCTTTTTATCAGCAATTTTGTTTGGTGTCGTGAGTTTTTATTTTATTTGTGTTTTGCCACCCCGTCGGACTCAACTTGTATCGGCCCTGATCCCTGCTGGTCCCGTCTGTCTAAGATCTAAACACAGCGTGGGTAGACAGACCGGAGATCAGTATAGTTGCTTTAGTGACCAGGTATTGGAAGCGAGTCGGGAAAAAAGGCGAGGCTGGTGATCATCTGACCAAAGGGTTGGAGCGGCACGCTTGGACCCAGGAGGAGCGACCAGGAGGAGGAGCGACGTCACCGTTGGCGCCGTAACCAAAGGATCCGACACTGGGCCAGGTGTGTAACCGTCACAATTTCAACCATAGAAAGATTAACAACGTGTTAGAGTTATCGAAGCCTATTACGAAAATAGACGTTCAAACAGAATTTGAAAGAGAAGTCCCCAAGTCGCATCATCTCTCGAAACAGCGAAGTCAAATGGTCACCACGATCGTGCGACTTGACGCCTTTAGATATCTTCCTTTGGGGTCATTTCAAAAGTAAGGTCTATGCCAACAAGCCAACAACAATTCAACAGCTGAACAATGAGATAATAAGGCATATTGGTGAGTTCGAGGAGCAACTATCCAGAGACGTCATCAAAAATTTTGATCATCGAGTGAAGGTGTACCGCCGACGCCTTGGCGAACATTTGGGCGATATTATTTTTCACACATAACTTCCATGACTTAAATAACATGATCTAATAGAGAAATAAATAAAATTTCACCAATAACATTGATTTATTTAATGCTCACTTTGATCCGTTTTAATGAAACACCCTATATCATATTCAAGATCATCAGTCATCGTCGGTGGTTTGGTGTGTGGCTTTGGGTTTTTTTCAGAACGTGTACCTTGCCAGGACGTAGGAGACTCTCTCCTTATCTCGTCATGCATGGCTGATCATACATCTACCAGTCATACAGCTTTTGCCCATCTGCATATCTAGGTGCATTTGGGTCGAACATGTGTTTATTTCGAGAGCAGTCAATGACATTGGATAATGTGCAGATTAACCTGTTAATTAGGAGGTCATTTTCAGGTCAATCCGCCGCTGATTATTGTTATAACTTCTCTTCGAGAAAGTACTGAAAAGTTCTCAAACCGACCAAGAAGCTGTTATAAAAATAAATAATAAAATATTTTCTTTTTTTAAAGCTTATTTCATGTACATAAACAAAGAATATCTAGGATTCCACAATATTATTAAAATTATCAACAACCATTTCTAGAACCCAAACTAACTGCACAAAATATTCGATAGAAATAATTTAAAACTAAGTCAGCACGGAAAACATACTACAAATCATTACAAAAAGAAAGAAGAAAACAGAAGAAAAATCGCGAGTTCACCACAAATATCCACCACACCCACGTGTAAATGCAGAATAAAGTGGCCACTAAGCGATAATTGCCTACAAAATAACATAATATACGAAGTTGCTCTAAGACCCAAAGAAAACCCAGAAAAATATATAGAGGAATAACAAAAGATCTCGGAAAAGAGGGAATATAATTAAGAATATAATAATAATAATAATAATATATAAATATATTCTTATATATATATATAAGAAAATATAATTAACAATAAAAATATGCAAAGAACATAGCCTTCTTAAGGCATATATGGAAACGTAAAATCACAATCAAAAATATACCAAAAATTACAGGGAATATAAAACATTGTACAATTGAAAACAGTTTAACCTTTTTCTAGTCGAAAAATAGTAATAATCATCATTCCAGGATAAGAAAATTTTGTGGCCTTGGTAGTACCAGAAATAAAGACGCAAAGAGAGGAATTGAGTTAAGCAAATATATTAACAAAAAACAGTAATACAAAACATAAAAAAGAGTGTGTTACAGCAGGAATGTTCAGCCTGACTGTCAGAGCTGACTGCTGGAAACTTCCCTCTCCAAAAGCAGTACCTGCTCCTATCTATAGCTGGAAGAATCCATGCGTGGGTGCGTAAATTACCATAACAGAAAAACTCCGAAACAAGAGATTGGAGCTAATTTCCAAATGTAGACATGAAAACAAACTCCTACTATGCTACCTAAGCGCATCATGACCAAAAAGAGTAAGATGATTTCCATAAAGCTATCTAATAAGCATTATTCCCATCACAAATGCTAGAAACAAAAATTAGACGAAAAAAAACAAACAAAAAAAACAACAAATAAATAAATAAATAAGCGTTAGAAATCGGGGGGGGGTACCGATATCTACTTCCCCCAAATCCTCTTAATCCCCCGGTGTTCCCTCTAAAGGAGTTGTAGCAGTTGATAGCATGAATGTAGATGTCCATCTGTTGTCGCTTATTATGGTTTAAAATGTCAGGTCGATGGGGACTGGATCAAAAGCACTCAGAAACAAGCAAGAGCAAGGATCATTGAAAGATGTAGAGCGTTACATAAGCTACAGTTATACGTGCCATACGTGATATACGCTTGGGCGATCATACCTCTTTCGATACATGATTGACTGGGCAGATTTTCCTTCAGTAGGTAGCCATTTCTTTCTACGCTAGACAGGTTGTCAACCAAGTCTATAGAACTCAATCTGTCCTGCTATTCAACTCATAGTAAGGGGGAGAGAGAGAGAAAATATGGATACGCACCTTTTCTAAGGATATTTACTCATAAGTGAATGAAACGGACTCGACTGGAATTCGAACTCGGTTCTCCAATTTGACATTCCGTGTTTGAATTCCAGTCTGGTTCGTAAGCTTAAAATAACATAAAACGCTGTAAAAAACCGAAATTACGTTTGATATACCATGATATGTTCATACAATACACGTTATAAGGGCCAATGATAGGGAAATTATGTCACTCTCTTAAAAGTGAAGAATATGCATGACTTCAAAATCAGCAACGGAAATCGTGATTTATAAACATCATGAATTTAAACGACCTACCAGGCTGGCATCTCGGTCCGACCCTTTCACTGTCAAAATAGTTGCCTCTTCTTCTCAAACAGCTTCTCCCGCTCTTCCCGTCTGTGGAAATTTCTTCCCCTTACTTGCTGCCCAGATGACTATAATATTCAAATATTCAAGTGTAATGTCAATCTACATCTGACATTCTAAGCTTGTTCCCCGTCCTTCTCTGTATCCTTTCCTCAAACACGGCTCTTTACTCTTGTTCTCAATCCTCTGTAACCCCTTGCGTGCTAGTGGCACTCTCGCCTTGCTTGGGGTGAACTGCCTTAAAGGAAATTACACTTGAGCTAATGTGCTGACGGAAATTAACATTGTCAGCGATGATGTAGTTCTACAAGCGATAGTATATAATAAATAATCTCCTTTGTTTTTATAACTAGCGTTTTTAGTGGAACCAGTATCCAGTGAGATAGTCAATATCACATGATGGCGTTTAAATTTGGTGAGGGTGAAACTAATAGAGAATCTGGAAATCGAGTTTTCCTAGAAACAGTTTTGAGTCATCCACGTAAGACTAGGAGAGTCTATTATCTTACTTAAACTATAAAGATGGCAAGCCTAAAGGGGGGTAACAGAGTTAAGACAGACTAATTTCACTAGTGGTCCTTGCAAACTCCAGTAGAACACTTCCGATATTACAGAGTCACGACGAGCATGTACAGCATCAGCCGACCAGGCTGAATCCATAACTTCGTAAAGTTTACTCCAAACATGAACACAAGAGTAGACTAAAATCCCTAACATCCAGCATACACAATTTATTTAATGGACAGTCCTGGAATCTAACTTGTATGTATCTATATAACGAAGCCAACAGATTGTAACGTCGAGTAGCATTCGTCATTCAGATAAAGAGTAGAGCTAAACGTATTAGAAAGTTTATGCAATTCACTTTATGTAGACAGAGTCTGTTTTTGTTCTCAGATGATTTTTACAAATAATGATCAAAGAAACATATTGAAAAATTGACATTCCATTGTGGGAATGTGACCATCACAAGATTTATGAGAATTGAAAGACAGTAAATGCTTTTTCGACTAGGACAAGATTTAAATAAACATATGTTTATGATCTAAAAAACAAACTTGCACGCTATCTCTCATGCTGGATAAAAAAAAATGAAGAAATTCGTAATTTGAGGTTTCATTTGCACATTTCCTGTACAACAATAAAGGTTTCATTTACTCGACTTACCCTTCTCGCCTTTGTTCTTGTTAGCTGTTAACAACAAAGATGAGGATATTAGTCTGATTGAAGATAATGTACATAATAATAACTCATCATTCCCAAATTCAAGCGGAAATAAAGGTTTTATATATACAAAAAATGAATGCATAGATACATATATAATATGAAGATGGATCAATAAGTTTGTAGCCTAATCATTAGAAAATTTTAATATGAGATTTTCATTGTATCATTTTCGCTGGACGTGATCGATATACGCATTAATTGGCAAGAACAATGACGATGTTGAAGAATAAATATTTATTAGCAACATATTTTATTAATTAGAACAGACAGGGGAATGTATGTAAAGTCTTTTGTTGTGGTTTTCCCGGTGTCGAATTACTCATTTGCTGTCATATGGAGGTTTCTGAAAGAACATTCCAAAATTGATGGTAATGCGGATAATCTTCCCGATTAGGGTTGATTATTTTCAAGGAACGAAAGTAGAAGTCAAAAAATAGCCGATAGAATCCTTCTTATCTTAGCAGTATATATATATATATATATATATATATATATATATATATATATATATATATATATATATATATATATATATATATATATATATATATATATATATATATATAGTTAGTCATATGCGATTTAATTGAGTTATTATGAGTACGCCTTTATCATAAGAAAAATAACACGTTAATCAGCGCCATGATGTAGTGCTTGTGACACCAATGTATATATTATTATTAGACCAACATTCTCCAAGCGTAATACACAGAACTAGTTTTTAGAATTTTTGACTTTGGGGACGGAAGGTGTTATTTGTAGTAATCCCGTTGGAGGTTTTAATTTTTATGAAATAAGTGATGAGTTTATTTGTTTGTGTCATTAGGTAAAATGTATTTTAAAAAAATATTTTTCCGGTTTGCTGTCGTTGCTTCCTGTAGAATAGTTCCATTGTATTTTTATATTATTATTGTTTGTTCTTCATATAGTTGGTATCCGAGATGGACTGCTTGCTAGAATAGCGAACAAATCTCAGACATCTTGCTAATATACTGAGCGGAACTTATTCAGACATCATGGGAGAGAGTCTATCTTCTGCCGAGATCAACAGTTTTAAAAAAAAGACCATTTGTGACCTTTTAAATCATCGACGAAAAGTTATGTCATTTTAATTCACATGGATTGTGTCTGGTTTTCAGGTACTTACTAGCGTTTCATCAGGTTTGACATGATCATCCGAAAAATCGACCATAGTCGGATTCGAACACTGAGTCTCATGGTCGGAATGTTAGCATTCTAATCACTCGACTTGTTTTTAAAATTACAAACAAATATATATATATATATATATATATATATATATATATATATATATATATATATATATATATATATATATATATATATATATATATATATATCTATCGGCTATTTCTTGACTTCTACTTTCGTTACTTCAAAATACTCAACCCCAATCGGGAAGATTATCCGCATTACCATCAATTTTGGAATATATATATATCAATTTTGGAATATATATATATATATATATATATATATATATATATATATATATATATATATATATATATATATATATTGGTTGAAGTGTGCATCGGCCGGGAAATTGTTGTTGTTTTCCTAGATGTATTTTTTTACGATTACTGAACCGAAAACGGAATTCTGGTCCAGTTCCTTAAACATATATATATATCATGTAGTATTCAACCCAACGTAGTATCCACATGTAGTATTCAAATCTCATATGTTTGCTTTTCTACCACAAATGCAAAAAAGGAAATTTTGTTTAAGGAACTGGACCAGAATTCCGTTTTCGGTTCAGTAATCGTAAAAAATACATCTAGGAAAACAACAACAATTTCCCGGCCGATGCACACTTCAACCAATCATTTCATAGCACCGATGACATCGGATGCGTGCTTTTAGTGTCTTCAATCAACATCCAACAAGAAAGACGCAGATCTGAGTTGAAATTTATTTTCAAAATAAATTCAAACATTAATTACAGATTAATCAGGGGTTTGGATTTACTCAGAGAGTATAATTTCCCCAGGGAGACCAATAACGAACAACATTTCTCGGAAGAGTAAGTTTCCACTTCTTTGTTTATTACTCGAATCACTGAAAAAGAATACAGAAAATTGCGACGTAAACATCTATTTCTTTGCACTTCAAGTCAGTCAAAAGGTTAATATATAATAAATATCAATTTTATTGATAATATTGCTATCATTTTGTTGTTTTTTTATTCTTCAAATGTTATTAATCGGCCTATTAGATCCACACACACACGCACACATACACAGACACACACACAGAAACAGACACACAGACACGCACACACACACACACATACACACACACACACACATACACACACACATATATATGACAAATTAGAAAAAAGTTTTGCGATGCGTTTCAATTTAATGAAATTGTAACAAAATTTTCCATCCATATATATTCTTATATTGAAGAATAAATATTTATTAGGACGATATTTTATTAAACCGGACCGGCAGGGAATGTATATTTAGCCTTTTGTTGAGTTTCTCCTGGTGTGCGTCGAATAAGTTGTTAGATATCAGATGATATATATTGCGTCTAGCATGAAACAGCCTGTCACCTCAGAGTGTTGACCTCAGTCTTCACTTATATATTTATATTTACATTTGCTCTATCGCTGATATTGAGCACTTTATATCATAAATATAGCACACTTTAAAACTGTATTTCGGCATATATATATATATATTTTGATCTCAGTGGACACTGAGATAAAAAAATAAAGGCAATTTTCAGGGCCGGAAGATTGCGTTCAAACGTAAAACAGACTGTCGCTGTTAGGTACTGAACTGAGCGTCCATTTTATATTTGCTTACGTTCTATTTCTGATTAGTCTTTTACCAATAAATATTGCCAAACTTAAAACTATATATATATATATATATATATATATATATATATATATATATATATATATATAACATTCTAGACGTCTGAAGAAATATATATATATTTCTTCACCAGGTTTACCCTCTTGTAAAAGTATATACCCACCTCCTTCCGAGAACCCTCTTCAGGAAGGCACACTTCATTATAATGTAATGCTATCAAGAGAACGACTACCGAATTCACGAGCAAGTATCGCAGACAGTCTGGCTTGGCGGGGGGGGGGGCTGTTCACTGTGTTCTGCATGGTTTTTATGTTCCAGCAAGATATGTTGGTGTAGAATCTCTGAGCAGAATAATTCATGAATTTGAATGTTTTAGCTTTCGCTTCTATATTTCTTTGTATAGATAGATAGATAGATATGTGTATATATTTGTGCATGTTTGTGCGTGTATGTGTGGAAATTTGCGTGTGTATATCCGTTTGTTGGTATGGAAGTGAAAATATACTTACTTGTGTATGTATATCGTTGATAACCCAAGGAAGTCAAACTACCGGTGACGGAAAAATTCATAAAGAAAATAGCATTTAGGAAAGTAGTCGAATACCAAGCATTTTGCCAGTGTGTTTGTGTGTGTGTGTGTGTGCGCGTGTGTGCGAGCGCGTGTGTGATTTCCTCGTTTAGCCATTGTGTTGATTTCTACTTTATGTCCACTCAATCGATGCGCGTTTCTGGCTCAATGTACGCCACATTGCTTTGCTTTTCCTTCCCATCCAATCATTGGCGTCCACCTGGACGCCCTTCCGCTCTCTCCCCCTTCTCTTCCCGTGATCTGTGTCTGCCGTCGCGTCGAGTTGTGTCATTCTGGCGATTTTTCAGCCTCTCCATCAGCACTTCCCTCCTCAAGTGTTCTTTCAAGTAGGCTTCATTCATTGAACAACTTTTTGCTGCTGCCCGACAGCGCAACAAACGATTTGCAAGTGGCAGGCGTGGCATTCTACAAATAACAAATCTATACTTCAATGTCGTTGTCAATAAGAGACTGCGTATTTACTGTTGAATTGTGCGTCAGATTTCTTTCGTTTCTTTATTAGATTGGCACTGATACATTTCTTTAACTGTCTCATTTTATGCAGAAAAATTCTTTTGCATGAATGCTTATGAATAAGCGGATATATATATATATATATATATATATATATATATATATATATATATATATATATATATATATATGTAAGCAACAATAATAAACATTTTATGTCTATGAAATTTGTTGAAAAACATTTCGTAAGCATTTCATTTGCACGCATGATGTGTATCAATAAGCGGATGCCTTGGCTGTCAACTTGCATACGAATAAGACCACCTCTTGGTATAAAAATCACCTATATGCACTAGAGATTGCGCACACGAAGGTGACTCTTCAGTCCAGACAGGGTTTTAATTACCCTGCTACAGAAGACACATATATGGGGATTGGGTGCATCAGATATACGATCTTCATGCCTGCGCAAATGAGTCACTAGACCAGCCTTGGAGAGACAGATTCTCCCACATGAGTCACAGGTGGGTCATTCCTGATCTGTATTTGAGTGATAAGGTAACCAGACTCGCTCTTTCTGGCAGAACGTTTTATTTGCTGAAGTTTGATTCAATATGATTCAAACTCTCCGATAGACTGAAAGATGGTTTCTCTCCAGCCAGGTCATTTTGAAGTCATTTTTTCCCAATTTTCCACAGGAATGGCAGTAAACTTCAAAGACTTTTTGAGACAGTTCTTAAATCAACTTTAGCTTACACTGATGACGCTTACCAATAGAGATTTGCCGTCCTGGATATGACCATAAACTACATCCGCGTCCTGGGTAAGACGATAAACTACGTCCAACAGAAAGGCCTCTGATCAGGAGGTTTTGAGGAGCGTGGAACCGTTTCTTAATTTCTGGTGTTCCCAGGTCCACCCTGACCCGGGGTGGTAGCACCTGTTAGGGTCCCAGCTATGGGCACATAACTGACACCCCAACCAGACTCAAAACACTATGAAAGTGTAAAAATAGATTTTAATATCAGAAATACTTTGTAAAAAAAAAAAATAAAAATAGTATCAGCAATAAATTTTTGAAAAAAGAAAATTATTACCAGAAATAAAAATCTTGTCAGCATTAAATAACCCATTGAGGTTAATATGTCACAAAACAAAACAAACCAAACCAAACTATACATTCTTGAATAAGTATTACCAGTTATACATTTTTTGAAAAAAAATATTACTACCTATACATTTCTGAAAAAATTACCAGCAATACATTTTTTTTAAGAAAAGGAAATTTTGTCGGCATTAAATAATCCATTGTAGTTGATATGCCGTAAAACAAACGAAAGCAAACCAAAGCACACCAATAGAGATTTCTCCATAAAACAGCTGCTTGGGATTACGGTCATTATCCGTGCGGACAAGGTGACCAGACCGGCGAAGGCGAGATCCGAGGATTACGCTCTCAATACTAGGCAGCCGGCATCTCTCAAGCAGGGCAGCGTCTGATGTAAATGTTTTATCCTATAGTACGGGCACCAGAGAAGCAGTCGATGTGTTTCTGAATCACACCTTGCGTGCGTGTAACTAAGTCACAGTCATCCGCATATAATAGATCCTGAAGTACCCTTGAGTACCCTTGAATCAGCCCTAAAGCGATGAAGATTGAACAGTTTCTCAGTTGATTTATAGCGAATGTAAATACCACAGACATTGATTCTTGATGCGAACTTGAAAACTACCGCAAAAAAAAGAAGATTGCAAAGATGTGTGGTACAAGAACACAGCCCTGCTTAACCCACTTCGCAACTGAGAGAGGTTCTGCAAGGGCGCCGTTAACCGAGGTATTCACATCACTGTGAAGGGATCGAACAAGGGCCACAAAATGGAGTAGATAACCCACCCTCGTCAGACCCTGACAGAGCATCTCACGGCTAACCGTGTAAAATGCCTTGGATGAAGTACTAATAGAGATCAAGACACTGCTCAATACACCTTTCCCGAAGCTGGTGAGCCGAAAAGATCATATCAACTGTGCCACGCCCTGAACGAAAACCGCCTTGGGATTCCGGAAAAATCGATGTGGTTATGAGTATCTCCAGGAGATTCAAAAGTGCTCTTGCATAAACCTTTCCAGCGATGGAGAATAATGCAATTCTTTGATAGTTGTCACAGAGGTACCTAGAAACCTTCTTGAACAGAGATGAGAAGCACATCCCTCCAATCCTGAGGAGCACCCACAGTCCAAACGGATAGGAACTCATTTAATCCGGGGACACCATATTTAAGGAGTTCAGTGCTAATTCCATCCAGTCATTTCCATTGTTCAATCTTGCAATAGCCCTGGAAATCTCATGAACAGTTGGATGATTGATCGGTAGTTGATCGAACTGGTCAACAAAGCTGTTGTCAACAATAGATAATCGATTCAGGAGTTCATGGAAGTGTTCCCTCCAACGATTACGGATATGATATTTACTGGTTTTGGTAAGTAACCTTGAACCGTCCTTTGAGCGCAGTGGAGGTCATAGTGGATGACCTAGGACTATAGGTTTCAGACAGGAGATTATAAAATGTCTTAGAATCTCGAGAATCAACAGCATGCTAGATTTTAGCTGTTTAGTCCTCTCATTACTGATTTTGCATTTCTCTCGGAATAAAGCTGGACTTTTACAACTTTCAGTTTTAATTTGACTGCAGATCACTCAAAGGGAGAGATGTTATTTAGAATCGATCTGCTATCCAGAAGTTGTTTTTGGTGGAGTAGATGTTTTATGCTCGCATCATTGTCATTAAGCTACTTCTGGCGTTTTCTTCTTATATGTCCCTGTACTTATGAGAGAGGCAGTATAAAGTTTAGATTTAAAATCAGACCAAATATTTATTTCGTCCAGAGGTTCAAAATTTTTGATCTTATCAGCGAGCTGTTGTTGAGTGTCTGCTTTCTTTAGTTTGTTCACATCTATACGCTTAGGTGGGCGAGTGATTAAATGCTGGCTTGTAACTTTTATTTTCGTATTAAAGGATGCTTTCAGGAGACGATGGTCGGCCCATCATTCAATACTTCTCATGACTTTGACATCAAAAAGATCTTGGCGATCACGGGAACAGACAATGATGAAGTCGATTACCTGCCAACTTTTAGACCTGGGGGCATCCAGATACCCTTATGTTTATTTTTGTGTTGGGAATCAAATCAAACTCATTGCATACACACAGCAGACGCAACCCATTACTGTTGCATTTTCCAATTCGATGTCTCCCTCTGTGCGCTCCATGCGACATAGTCATCCCCCCAACTTTGGCATTAAAGTCACCATGGTGGACAATTTTGTCATCCATGGGAACCTTTCTGGTGATATCTCTGAGCTCACATTATAAATATCCAACATCTTCATCGGAGGTGTCTAAGGTGGAAGCAGTATCAACCATTGCTGAGTAGCAGTCGCAATACCAATGATTCGATTAGATACACCCTGATGATGCTCCTCCAGTCTATGAGCTAACTCAGATTTAATTGAAAAGCCAACCCCGGACTCCCGTTTTGCTTCACCAGGTTTACCCCTCCTGTAAAAATATATCCCACCTCCTTCCGAGAACCCTCTTCAGGAAGGCACACTTCATTATAATGTAATGATATCAAGAGAACGACTACCGAATTCACGAGCAAGTATCGCAGACAGTCTGGCTTGGGTGGGGGGCTGTTCACTGTGTTCTGCATGGTTTTTATGTTCCAGCAAGATATGTTGGTGTAGAATCTCTGAGCAGAATAATTCATGAATTTGAATGTTTTAGCTTTCGCTTCTATATTTCTTTGTAACTTCCTACTGCTGTGATGAATATCCATTAGCCGCCGTCAGCTGACCAGATTATAGTGTGACAAGTAATGCTTAAGACACCTTTACCAGACCCGTCTCGCATTCAAGTGAGCAGTGCTACCCTGAAAAGGCTGCTCAGTCACTCAGAGCTCTGCCCAATCCCAACCATTGCCACAAATTGAATGGAAGAGACGCCAGTGTGCAGGATTGTAACTAAAGGAAATGGCTGGTTAACTTTAATGCTTCAAAAACAAAACTGTCCTCTATTACACACCACATGGAACCCACCCTACCTCCCATTAGAATTTCTGATATTCAACTCCACGAGAACACCTCTTTGCGACTGATTGGTCTCACACTGTCCACTGACCTGAGATGGAACAAATACATTGAATCAATAGCTTCATCTACCGCAAGGAAAGTTGGCTCTGTGTCGCGCCAGAAAGTTTTTCTCGCCCGAGTCCATCCTTCAATTCTATAAATCAACCATTCGCCCTTGCATGGAATATTGCTGTCATATATGGTCTGGAGCCCCCACTGTTCGTCTTAGGGTCCTCGACAAAATCCAGACGGATATGCAATGTGTTTGGTCCTGATCTGGCATCTCGTTTACAGTCGCTCTCTCACAGACATGCCGTTTCTTCCCTCTGTCCTTTCTACAAATACTTTCACAGTAACTGCTTCGACGAGCTATTTTCGTTAGTTCCCAAACTGCATGAATTTAAACGTGCCACTAGGTCGACATCTCGGTCGCACCCTTTCATCGTCGAAACAATTAAATGTGTCCGTCTCTTCTACTCCAATAGTTTTATGTCTCGCACTTCCTCCTGTGGAACTCCCTCTTATTTGCTTCCCTGGTAGCTATAATCTCCAACTATTCAAATGCAATGTCAATCGACATCTTCAGATGCCTTGACCTATTCCCCGTCCTTATCTTCATCTTTTCCTCTTTCATGTCTCTTTACTCTTGTTCCAACTTTCTGTAACCCCTTGCGTGCTAGTGGCACTCCCACCAGGCTTGGGGTGGAAAGTTTAAAAAAAAGAAAATAAAAAAGTAAAAAGGTACTTCCAGTTTATCAAACCTACATGCGTCATTGTGTTCCCATCGTCATTGAACTTGAATCGTCCCCGTTTTAAAAGAGTTGCACCAAGAGGTACCTGCGCCAAAGAGAATATTTATTGTGGATATAACTTGCACAGAGCCAGCTCCACTTTTTCGACATCAGTGTGCACAAAGAAATTTTTGTTCCGCAAGACAACGATTCCTCAGATCAATAAAGTGATGAAATATTATTGACCAACCTGAAAATTGCGTGCTAGATAGCCAGTCAAGCTGCAAGGGGGTTCTTCCGCCTTTTGACAGGTCTTGTTTTTAGTCCTTCATGGGTGTCCAGCCACCCTACTCACGAGGAAGCATAGTGGGGAAACCGGTTTAGTCGCCAATGACCCGACCATGAGACAGATAGTACTGGGTTACATGGAACCAGTAGCACTTAGTATAAGCGATCTTATTTCCCTCCTCAAGTGTTCTTTCAAGTAGGCTTCATTGAACAACTTTTTGCTGCTGCCCGACAGCGCAACAAACGATTTGCAAGTGGCAGGCGTGGCATTCTACAAATAACAAATCTATACTTCAATGTTGTTGTCAATAAGAGACTGCGTATTTACTGTTGAATTGTGCGTCAGATTTCTTTCGTTTTTTTATTAGATTGGCACTGATACATTTCTTTAACTGTCTCACTTTATGCAGAAAAACTATTTTGCTTGAATGCTTATGAATAACCGTATATATATATATATATATATATATATATATATATATATATATCGTATAATATGAAATGGACAAACTCCGACAATTATTTTTAAGACATTTTTATAAAGATTTTATGAAAATAATGTATAAACATAAAAATGTCTTAAATATATATATATATATATATTAAAAAAAAAATATATATGCAATCAACAGTTGTTATTAAAGATAAGAATTTTATGTCTATGAAATTTATTGAACATTTGTTAGTGTGCGAAAAACAAAAACATTCGTAAGCATTTCATTTGCACGCATGTGTATCAATAAGCGGATGCCTTGGCTGTCAACTTGCATACGAATAAGACCACCTCTTGGTATAAAAATCACCTATATGCATTAGAGATTGCGCACACGAAGATGACTCTTCGGTCCAGAGAGGGTTTTAAATACCCTTCGAAAAACATTTCGCGAGCATTTTATTTGCACGCATATGTGTCAATAAGCATGGAGAGGGTGCGTGGATAAATTGTCATCTAAATTACCCCCAAATCAAATAACACTGACATCTCATTTAATAAATCTATTTACCAAAATTGCACAAAAATATCTTGAAATTGTAAAGAGTAAATTTATTCAATAAAATCGCCACTCGCTTCAACAACAGTCTTCAGAATTCTATGGAATCTCCTGCAACTCTTCTGGAGAGTCTCCTTGTTTTAAATTGGCGAAATTTGCCATAATCGTTGCCTTCAGTTCCTCTTTGTTGTTAAAAGGAGTTTTGTTGGTCTCTGGCTCAACTGCGCACCACATCAAGGGGATTGCAGACTGAGGAGGTAGGTGGCCAGATATAAGGGGTGATGTGGTGGCAGGAATTGTTTGAGAACCATGATTGGTTTCTCCTGCTTGAGTGGTATGGTACAAAGTTCTGATGCCAGACATAGGGTCGTCTAGCAGCCAATCTCTGAACCAAGGGCAGCATTACCTCCTCAAGGCACTTGATATAGACCTCCGTGTTGAGTTTGAGGTCCTTACCAACAAATTCGAGAGCTCTTTTCTTACCAGAACGACCAGAGTTGCCGTACCTTCGTAATCACCATTAGACTCATCCAGCTCTTTTCGAACCCTCTGCACCATCCTCCGATTGACACTCAAACACCCTGAAATAATATTCGTATTGTAACTTCTGGCGTGAATACTAAGCAGTACTCACATTAATCATATATATATATATATATATATATATATATATATATATAAGGAAGTTTTTTCTAGATATATTCAGCGCCTGTAAAAATGTAATGAAAGAAGTTGAAAATGTGAATGGAGTCTTTAAGATATTTATTTATAGTGACTTTACCAGTTTCAAGGTAAAGTTACAATAAGTATATATTCTTAAAGACTCCAGTTGCATTTTCAACTTCTTTTCCTTATATTTTTACTCGTGATATATATATATATATATATAATGGACTCTTCCCGTCGATTTCGACATATGAGGATCTGCCAGCTTATTGATTCAGTTATGAAAGATTATGCGATAATCTTAAGTGGCATTTAAGACCCGCTAGTGATTTACAAAAGAAGGCCACATATGGAGCAGGTATGAGAATTGTGAGATGAGATCACTGCTGACCTTTTATATCTTGCTCTCGCTTCTTGAAGATGATTGAGACAAGCAGATTGAAAATTGCTGAGTCCACTAAAACACGTTGATCTCCATTCTACCCGCTCCAAGGCTAAGTGCTCAAGGGTGTTATGTGGTATATTGACTGCTGACAATTTGCTTTTCAGCTTGTCTTTGTATCTTAGCCATGGACGTCCTACATTCCTGTAGCCCTGGTCTAACTGACTGTACATTAGGATCTTGGGTATCCTGTCATCAGACATTCTCAAGACATGACCAGTCCAGCGTAACTGAGACTGTATGATAAAAGTCTCGATTCCTCCAATATTACACCTGTTAAACAGGTCTACGTTAGATGTCCTATCTTGAAGCGCTTAACTCCACAGATTGCACGCAGACAGCTTTTATGGAAAACATCTAGCTGGCGTATATGGTACCTGTATGGAGTCCATGACTCTGAGTCATACAAAAGGATGGCAAGTACAACAGCGCTATAAACCTATATATATATATATATATATATATATATATATATATATATATAATAAATTGTTTGTGCTTATAAATTTCTTATTTGAAGAATAGACAGAGGGAGGCGACGGCACGTCTGTGAGAGAGCGACTGTAAACGAGATGCCAGATCAGGACCAAACACATTGCATATCCGTCTGGATTTTGTCGAGGGCCCTAAGACGACCAGTGGGGGATCCAGACCATATATGACAGCAATATTCCATGCAAGGGCGAATGGTTGATTTATAGATTTGAAGGATGGACTCGGGCGAGAAAAAAACTTTCTTAGAAAGTTATTCTTAGCATCGTTTGACAATGGAACGAAACTTTGGATTTTAAGTTTAATTTTTATAATTAAATTTACAATTTTAGTTTCAGTTTTGAAAAATAGATATTTTTGTGTCGCGATGGAATCATATTTTTAAAGAAAGAAAAAAATTATAATATTTTTCCCTACTGTTTGTATCGAGCACTGTTTTCTTTCTTATAAATAAAAATAATTGCTAAGAAGACCGGATTATATATCTTTCTTATTATTTTAATATATATATATATATATATATATATATATATATATATATATATATATATATATATATATATATATTATATTAAACATATATTTAATTTATTTGTCTAAACGTTATTTGAAAAGAATACCCATATTTGAGTAGATGCAAATTTCATTTATTTATTAAACAGTTTATTTATTTATTTACATCTACCGGCCTGAATATTCGAGAAAACTTTTTAGAAAAACATACGTCTTCCGGTATCTCTCTCTCTCTCTCTCTCTCTCTCTATATATATATATATATATATATATATATATATATATATATATATATATATATATTATATTTAAAAAAAATTATAACATAAGTATGTTATAAAATCACTACAAAAATAGCCATTTTGTTTCAACACACTCAGTGTCTTATCGAGGTATGATGTTGAAGATAAAATAAAAAAAGTAATTGTTGGTTATTGGAATTCCTTCCGTATATACCAATTATATATTTGTATATATATATATATATATATATATATATATATATATATATATATCGGAATTAAATAACCTATAGAAGCTGATATGCCGCTACACCAATATAATAACAACTATGAGCATCTTTCATAAATAAAATGTCTGTAGATAATAGCCCAGAAATTTTAAGTATCTGGGAAGAATTTTAAAAGTCGATGTAAAATCCAAAAACTAAACAAAGTATTACGAAACGGATAAATTTCCTTAAAGATAAAGAAAAAAGTGCTGAACTGCTATGTAATATGAATCCGTCCATGAAGGAGTGAATGTTAGAAAATTTCTCCACAGATGAAGAAGAGGTTTGAAACAAAAGAAATGTGGTTCTACAGAAGTCTGGCAAGCATACTATACACAGAACATGTGAGCAAAATCAAAAGAAAAATTTCAAAGCCCCACCCCTTCTAGGGATCATTTGTGTGATTCCTGTAGTCAATAGGATTGCAGCAAGTGAAATTCCCCCCTTAAACTCTAGCAGGTTTGTATTCAGAGTTTTCCTTCTCCCGCCATGTTTAGATAGCCTAATCAGTCTTGTAATTTAACCCATAGTTAGGGGAATAGAGAAGAAATGAATTCATGTCTTTCCCAAGGGTATTTCTGTGAAAGAGAATTCAACGAACGAAAACTGAAATTTGAACTCTGCGTATATAATTTCAGCTTTCTGTGCATTCACACCAACCAGGAAATAAATTGTTAGTACCTCCAAGCTGAGCAAAATACATCAATAATTTTGATAGAAGCCAATATAACTGTTTTAAGCTTATTTAACTAAGTAATGGTTTGAAATAATTGCATTTCACATAAATGATCTCGACACTTGCTCTCAGGATTTGGAATCATGAGAGGCTTTAAAATAAAGATTCCTCTGCTTACGCATTTGTAAGTTTTCAGAACTATTAATAAACAATTTCATGATTTACGACAATTAACTTACGCCATTTTTTTAAGTGCATCCAGACTTTAGCTCTATACCGCAAGGATATTTT
>CAHIKZ030002539.1:135000-215000 GCA_903632075.3 Acanthosepion pharaonis | reverse complement strand
TGTGGCACAAGGCCAAGAGGGGAGATAGGAGAAGGCTTTTCTTCAATCTGTCTTGTCTTAAACTTAGCTAGCCATGATTACTGACGCAAACATACCAAAGTATTCCTTACACCAATACATTCTTACCATTCTTACTACAGCAACTGTAATACGTCAAAGTCTTTAGGAAGTCCTAATTAGTCCCCATGTATACAATTTATACCGAAAAAGAAAGCTCATCAAAACAATTACCATGAAAACATTTATAAAAAAGGCACAGCTAAGCTATATTACGGCGATGGGAAAATGACTGAAGTCGCAATGCGAAGTCAGGACCGATAACTGCAGATTCTTCTCTGGATTTTATTAAGAATCTCTAAATACACAGTAGAAACTTTATTTGAAATCAGAAACAATACCTAGCAGCTCAAGTTTAGGGTTCTTCGTGCATTCACGGCCAACTTTCTTTGAGGATTCAGACACAAGCATAAATCTTCTCTAACATCGGAAAGAAATAAGAGTTGCAATAGCTTTTGTCTCTTGATATTCTCCATGATAACTTAGGTACTTAAAACCGTTTTGCTGCTGCCCGAAAACTCATTGTGCAATTGCAAGTATCCACAGTTGGTTGGTTTAAATCTGCAGACTTTCACATTTGCTTTGTTGTTAATATCCGACTTGAAGTGAACAAGGTACATGTTCGTTACAGTTCTTTTGAAACTTAACTCACAGACACAACCTGAGAGAATACTGATTTGTTGTTTTTACGGCTTGCCAACACTTTGTGGGTTATTTAAAGCCAAAACCTATTTTGTATTGTAATAAGAATTCGTTTTAGCGAGTGATATTGCATTTTTGGAGATAATGATTTTGCAGATAAGTGTCCTAATATTTAACACATAGCTGTAAAGTGACGCGGTGAGAGATCAATTCAAACCTTTACCACGGGAATTTTTGCGTAAGTGAACGAAATGTTATATATATGTATATATATAGTACAGACAATCGATCCTTTGGTATATAATCCGGGTAGATCCTATTAATTATTAAAACGGATGTACAGAGAGATCGACGTATTTATTATAACAGAGCATATGTATTTTTAGAGCAAAAACACAAAAATTACCTCAACATGAGGATAGTCTATTTCAAGCCGTTCTGTACACGGCTATCATCAGCCTCTAAGTGTCTGTCTCGAGCATTGTTTAAATTTATTTACAATGTCCGTCCTCCTCTGGTAGAAGCCTTGTTAATGAGAATGGGAAACAAGACAGACACTCAGTGGCTGATGATAGCCGCGTACAGAATGGCTTGGAATTGACTATTCTATGTTGAGGTAATTTTTAGCAAATAAACTAAAATAGCCATAAATAAAATCAAATAAATAAATAACTACAAAGAGATCACATGTCTGAAGCCAGAACAGAACCAGACTAAAAAAATAAATAAATAAATAAACGATGAAAAAGTGTGAGATGCTCACGCTGCACATATGTGCAGAAGGGCGAACGCGTGGACAAGAGCCCGTGGACAGTGAGTACAGAAGAAAATTTACACCGGTGCTAAATGTGTATAAAAAGAAAATAAATGAATGAATATAAGTAGTAAATTGCTGATACATCCTAAAGAGTGAACGAATAGGTGCGTCTAGGAAACTCTGGAGTCGGGATGCTGATGTTAAAATTATTCAGCTAAATGAAAAGTTTTACTCACATTAATCCTATATATATATATATATATATATATCATATATATATTGTCATTGTTTTTCACTCCCAGCAGCAAGGACTACCGGGAGTGAAATTGAATGAGAAGACTTTAAAAGGAGCCAGAATTTACCCAGACCTGTGTGAAGAATAGATGGATTCATACCTTTCCCAAGTGAATTGTTATATAGGAATAGTGTGGCTGCCGAGACTTGAGTTTGAACATAGGTCGCCAGTGAGCAAACACAGGCGATCCCATTATTGAATTAAGTGGATCACGTGACTAGAGGAAGCGCATAAGTGGAAGGTATCGTGACGACTATTCCAATCTCTATTTCTACTCTATTACTATACGGCTCTACGCTATTCTCTATACTATACAGATTAATATTTGAGTGTTATTCGAAGGCGTCTGACACCAGTATTGTTCAACGGCGTTAGTATAGTTGTATCTGCAATTACAAAGTCTCTATTACAACGAGCATGACGAAAGTGACGATGTGTATTTGTTGACATTATAAAAGTGGCAACGAGTGTTCGCTGACATCACAAAATGAATATTACGAACGAGACCTGAATTGGAAATTGGCTTTCCGATTTCTAATTCCGAGCTATTATCCATTACACCACCCGAACATTTTAAATTACTACCTGAAAACCATAGCACTGGTTGACCCAAGCCTAGTGAGTAAAATTGGGTGAAAAAAATTCTGAAGTAGTCGATGGTTGTGATAGCACGAAGTGACAAGTCATCGTGACGGAGGATAGGCGTGTACTGTCCTTGTTCAACCACAGATCACGCCAGAAATTTGTAGTCTGGAGTGCTTAATCTTTAGTAATATGAGAAAAAAAATAAATAAAAAAAGATTATTTGCAGTGCTTATTTTAAAACCCCAGACACATACACACATATGTTCATATTTAGAATATTGGTGCCACATATGGTTCGGTGCCTCTCCTATTTACCTTGAACTCCTTGATAAGATCCAAAGAAGAATCAGCAATATTATTGGTCCTGATCTGGCGGCTCGGCTTCAGTCACTTTCCCACCGACGTAAGGTTGCCTCTCTGTATCTTTTCTATCAATACTTTTGTGGTAATTGTTCAGATGAACTCTTCGCTATGGTACCTAGACTTTTTTTAATTTAAGCGCGGTACTAAACGGACATCGAGATCTGGTGAGATATAACCGTAAGTTTTATGCTAATAGTTTCTTCTCTCGCACTTCTTCTTTGTGGAACTCCCATCCGGCTTCTTGTTTTCCAACTTTAATCTGTAAAAATTTATCTGTAATGTCAATCGCTATCTACTGTCCTTCTGATTACTCTTTTCTCTTCCCGCTCATTATTAATGTTTCTGTTCTTAATTTTTCCATACTCAGTAACCCCCTTGTGTCTTAGTGGCTTTACTGCCTTGCTTGGGGTGATAAGAAAGTACAACTGTAGTAGGTTAGATAGAGAGATATAAATAGACTGGAAGAGATAGATAGATAGATAGATAGATAGATAGATAGATAGATAGATAGATGAACTGTCCTAGGTACAAAATGAGAAAGAAAGAAAAAAGAAAGAAAGAAAGTAGGCGAGAAAGAAAGCAAATAAAAAAGAAGAGGGTAAATAAAGTGGCAAAGAATATTGATCTGTCAGTGTATATAGGGTGGTGCCAGGTTTTGTCTCGTGGGGGTCGTTATCAATTCAGCGATCTGATCGCTGTATTTGCAACAAGAGAACCAACAAATTATTCAACATGTATTTTTAATATACATTGTGTGGCTAAATTGAAAACAATACTTTTCTCATTGTTTATAAAAGTAGGTAATTATTTTTACATGGAAAAATATCAGTTACGAACATGTATGCGTCTAGTGCATGACAGACATATGTCTGTACCTGTATATCATGTATATATATAAATATGTATGAGAAAAAGATATATACATTTGTATATAGCAGAAGAATATTAGGAAAATCAATGTTAAAGTAGAAACATTTTTCGTGTAACGTGTTTCCTTTTTGGACTTCATCGGACTGTAACATGAAAACTACTTTTGCAGCCTTTTTAGGAAATATATATATATATATATATATATATATATATATATATAATATATATATATATATATATATATATATATATATATTATAAAAACAGAGCATTTACTTAAATAATTGTATCTATCAAAATAACTTGTAAACAGAAAATATATTAAAATAATTGTCGGACTCGAGCAGATATGATTGTTCGAGATAAATCATATAAATTTTTTTGTATAAAACAGTAATTTGAAATTTTTTAACTAGACGCTTCCACTGTAGCTAAATGGTATAGCACGTCGGGCTATATGACGGTTCCGTGTAGGATACAGGTTCGATTCCTGTCGGAGGACACATATTTTCTTTGAGATTTCTCGGATATTCAAGCCAGTAAATGTAATTAATACTCTTTATTATAAACAGAGCATTTACTTAAATAGTTGTATCTATAAAAGTAATAATGTATCAACAGAAAATATATTAAAATAATTGTCAGACTTAGTCCATTTCATTATATATATATATATATATATATATATATTATTTTAAAATAACAAATATTCATATGTTTCCCAATATTTAAAAAAACTATATAAATATATATATATATTGATTATATATATATATATATATATATATATATATAAAATAACATTTTAAAGGATAGAATGATTTTGGTATTAACAATCAATGTCTTATCATAAAGGAATTTACAATCTATATATATATAATCTCAAACAAAATTTTATCTATTCCATGATTGAATAATTTATTTATTCCATTTCAGTTCATTATATTAAATCTATCTATGACATCAGACCTACAATTCTGATGATTTGTCAGGTTTTTCAGGGTTTTTCTTTTTTACATATATATCATACTTTTTGTTTTTATATATTATATATATATATATATATATATATATATATATATATATATTATATATATTATATAAATGTATATTTTTATATATATGTCGCCTATAATTTTTTAGTCCAAACCCTTCTGCAGTCGTTATCACATTTCCAAGACTGTATAGTATGGTTTTATACGAATTTATACAGTTTTGATTACATTTTCCTTCATTTCTTTGTAAAAAACCACAGCTTCATTTCAGTGTTAAATTTTTATTTTAGAACTTTTAAAAAGGCAAATTTTTACAAATGTATTTTGATTTTCCTTTTCAACCAACTTATATATATATATATATATATATATATATTCATATATATATATATATATATATATATATATATATATTATCCTGATTTTCTTCATTTATCTACTAGATGACGATTTGAGAATTCTTTTTTCCTTTTTTTATTTTCAACATGTTCCCATTAAAAAAATTTACATGAAAACCATAGCACTTTGATCTAAGACTTGGTTTTTTGGCTGATTAAAAAAAACAACTTTTGGTCTGTCGATATTTGGTGTTATTAAGAATATAAAAGATGTCATAGATGACAAAAGATTCCATAAACTTCAAAAAATTTGTTTCAACAAGTCCGTTTAAAAAAGACTTGGCTCTGTGGATGACGAAATATTTTATAAATGGACAAATCAGGTGTCTGTAACTTTTTTAGCTGACCCCAATTAGTCTCCTAAGACTGTCTATAATATTGTTTTGTATATTGACAAAAATATGCATCTCTTGTTGTATTTAACAAAGTGCATCTTTCTCTAACTGTTCTTTTTTTGAAGAAAAGAATTAATATTTATGAAAAATTCTGTAAGACATAAAAAAACTAATAGTTAAAAATGTTGTTAATAAATGTTTTATAAACTTTTTTTTTTTTTTCATTTTAAAAATATTTTTCATGGTCTTTAAATATTCTTACCCCAAAATAAAATAAATTTTAAAGATAAACAAAATTTATAAATCGGTAATGCATGATTTTCAAAATGAATGTCAATGCAAAAAAACAGACTAAATCTATTCAGAATCCTTTTCAATGGAGATGATAAATGGAATCTTCAAAATTTTGGAACATTAATCATTTTTTATGGTTTTCCCGATTTTAAGTTGGGATTTCATAT
The DNA here is from genome assembly GCA_903632075.3 of Acanthosepion pharaonis. NCBI lineage: Eukaryota > Metazoa > Mollusca > Cephalopoda > Sepiida > Sepiidae > Acanthosepion > Acanthosepion pharaonis. Next base: position 209,242 of record CAHIKZ030002539.1, on the reverse strand, counting down.
TTGAGCTTTGAAAGACGAACAAAAATAAATAAAATAAAAATGATTCCAAAGAATTACAAATTGTTACTCAAACAGAAATTTTCCATAATTTAGATTGAAGCAGGAACTTGCATCAATTTTATAAAGAACTATCAACTTTGAGGTAAAAAAAATTTTTTTTTAAAAATTCATTCTTTTTTGAGTGGTTTTTCTTTCAATTTTGTTAAATGAACTGTCTCCAGAGAATCAGCATAGATTTCGTGTTGAAAAAAAATTGAATTCTTTTTTTTTCTTTCGTTCAAAATACGAATTCTTTCTGCAATTTTAAAATATGTGATTCTTTTCCTTTTCTTTTAAAACAAAAAAATTTGCCTAAAATTGGATCTCAAGGAAGAAGATCAGTTCAAAATAATAAAGGATCTTCATCCAATATACAAGATGATTATAGTTTGATGTATGGCATTTTAAAATGAAGGAAATATCCAATATTAACTGTTAAACAACATTCAAAAAATTACGTTGCTGATCTATAATATATCAAATTAAAATTTTAAAACCAAAGATTGAACTAAATAATATCATCCTTAATGAACAAATGGAATGGTGTTCCATCCATCACGATAAGGCTTTTTAAATCATTTTTTTATTCTTCTAAAAATCATTTTATCGAAAAACACAAACTTGTTTGAAAATTATTGGATCTTCATGTGTGTTAAAATGTGTGAATGTGTGTTTGATTATCCTTTGTTTGTGTGTGTGTTATTTAAGTTGATAAATAAAAATTTAAATGCCAAATTTCATTTTTTGACATCAAGAGAAGAGGTTGGCGGGAATTTTTTTAATAAATAATATAAATATATTTTGCTTAAAATAAAATATTTTTATTAATTTTAAAATAATAAAAAATTTTTAATAAAAAAAATAAAATTGATATCTTGAATGATTGTTCTATGTTAGTAAAGACAAAATATCATAAAAAATGTCATAATATTTTTTTAATATCTACACTTTATATGGGATTTTTTTATTTATAATACAGACCCTCAAATTGACATTTATTTTTGCATAAACCTGATATTTTTTTTTATTATTTCATAAAATTAGATTCGAATGTGGAAATATATAAATGTCTTGTTCAAAAATTTAAAAAGATGGACTACAGTAAATAGCCTGTTTATAAACAAAAAAATTTGCTTGTCAAAAATAAAATTTAAAACCATTTTTTAATGTTTTTCCGTGTATCTACCATAATAAATAGTAATCTGGGAAGAAAATCAAAAAAAAATATTTTCTTTAAAAGACATCAAAATTTTTAGATAGCAAATATGACACTTGAATTGACATCTTGAAAAATTTTCGATAAAAAAAATAAATCGAAGAACGTCTGAGCAGACCTGGCAACTCGACCTGAAGATGTATTTCCAAATCAGAACCCAATAAAAAAGTTATTATTGGCTTTCGAAATCTATGAACCAATTTTTTTATCTTAATCAATAATAATAATAATAATTTAAATTGTATAATATTGATAGACATTTTTAATAATAATAATAATAATGATGAAAAAAATCAATATATTCAGTTACAAAAGATAAACCTTGAATAATTTTTATGGGACATTACAACATACAGGGCAGAAATATGGGTTCAATTATTTTTCCCAGACATTGTGATTAAAAAAATGACAAAAACAGAATGTGGGATTTCGATTTAGATAAATTTGCAAAAAGTAACTTTCAAGAAAGGTAAAATTACAGAAACACAACCCAAATAGATTTAGATTTTGTCACAAAGATTATAACTGGATAAATGGTGAATGAAATATAATACCTAATAAATTAGCGAAGGAGATGGCATACAACACCCCCAAATGAAGGAAAAAATAAGAAAAGAGTTTCTACAGGCGTGTACGTCTGGTACTAAATACTGAGCTAAACTCAAAAACAGAATATCAGCCATAAACACATTGGCTGTCCCTGTGGTGCAATACAGCTTTAATGTCCTTAACTGGACCATAGCTGAAATTAAGCGAATGGACGCCAAAACGAGAAAGCTTCTCACTTGTTATCGCATGCATCATCCCAAAGCTGATGTTGATCGTCTGTATGTGCCCAGATCCGAAGGAGGCAGAGGATTAGTTCAACTAGAACTGTCCTACAAAACTACAACAATTGGCCTCCAAAGATATTTGGAAACTACAGAAGACTGGATGATGGTATGCGTCAAGGAACATGAAAGTAGTAAGCTGTCTTTATCCGTAATGAAAAAAGCCAACAAATTCAAAATGGAGTTTCAAATGGGCGTAGAGATGCAACTAAAGCAAATACACCGGCTGAAACTGCAAAATACCTAAAAAAAAAAAGACAGCAAAGACGAATGCAACCGACCAGATACAGAAGCGATGGCAAGATAAACCGCTTTATGGCCAATACTCTGCCCGTACCAAACAAGCTGACGTAGACAAAACCCGTACCCATCAGTGGCTACGTAGTGCAGGGTTGAAAGCTGAAACTGAAGGTTTTATCCTTGCTGCACAGGACCAATGCTTGCTAACTAGGAATTATCAAGCACATATACTAAAATATTGTGTCAGCCCAAAATGCAGATTCTGTGATAAATATCCAGAAACAATTGATCATCTTGTATCAGGTTGCACGATATTGGCACCCACTGAATATAAAACCCGACATGACAGAGTGGGCCAATATCTGCACTGGAAAATCTGCAACTTCTACGGGAAGGAAACTGAAAGAAACTGGTATGAACACCACCCAGACCCGGTTACGGAGATAGGACCTGTTACAATTCTATGGGACTACACAATACACACTGACAGAACAATCAAAGCCAACCGCCCAGATATTGTTATTAAAGACCACAAACAAAAAAAGTGCCTCCTTATTGATATGGCAGTCCCTGCTGACTGCAATGTATCTTTGAAGATATTCAAAAAGTTGTCAAAATACAAGGACCTTGAAATAGAAATCTCGAAAATGTGGCATATGGGAACATCAACAATCCCTGTTGTAGTTGGAGCCCTAGCATTGGTTGGAAAAGATTGAAGTAGACTAATTGAAGGGATTCCTGGAAGTCCATGCCTCAAAGAGATACAAAAAATTGTTCTGACAAGTACAACCTACACTTTACGAAGGGCTTTATTTATGTATTTTTTTTTTTTGTCAGTGGAAAGTGTCATGACGCCATTTCTAACCTTAGGTCCCTGGGCGGGACCCTGAAAGAAATGTGTAAACGCCAGAAATCAAAGAAAAAAAATAATGAATATGTCAATGAAACAATAATTGTAAGTGGGCAAGTTTGAACAGGTCGAAATTAAATATGAAAAAATACCATTTGCCGTTATTCGATTTGGCATTTGCCCCTCCCCACCTGTGTGAAACAAACCATTGTTTTGATGAAACATTATACATTTAGGCTTGCACTATTTCAATTGATAAAAAAAACCATCAAAATATTTCACGCGAAAATGCAAATGAAAACTTTATGAAACTATTAGTGGCGTTTATACCCGTAAATTCATATGCATAGATAAATAGTTGCATATAAACAGAGAGTGATAGATAGATAAATACATAAATAGAGAGATATATTTTAATCACAAAATAAGAAAACGTATATTCTATGATGGCTAATGATTCAATTCTCTGTACTGCTCCAGGAAGTACTTTACTTTTCTTTTCATACTCTATTTTTACGAAAAGCAGATCAGACCAAAATGGAGTATTACTGCCACATCTAAGCTGGAGCTACCCAATCTTCACTTCCCAACCTCGACAGAGTTCAAAAGCGTTTTCACGGCCTTCTGGGTGATGAATTGTTTACTACCCTACAAAAATGAATTTCCCACATACGAAACCTTGCTGGTCTGTTGCTACTCTGTTGCTATTTTATGGCAGATGTTTGAGCAACCAGTCCAGACCTTCACAGCTAGAGCCCATCATGCCACATAAACTGAGTCGACCCGACTTCATTCTTTCATATTCCATCCCACTCAGACAGCTTATTCTCCAGAACTGTTGCATTGTGGAATAGACTTCCGAGACAATGCTTCCCCAACACTACAATATTAATTCATGTGTATAGTCAACCATCATCTATCCTACATAACCTCATAGAATGCACCTCTTGTTCACCACTTTTACGCACTTGCAATATCTTTATTTAGTAATCCTGTATCTTGAATACCCAAGAGGCACTCAAGGTACAGGATTTGCAGAGTAATAGTATAAAAATGATTTTCTAGTCCTTAAAATAGAAGGTTAAATAACTACACAAATATGCGATGGCTTGCTGAACAGTTTTCCGTGTGACCAATTTCCCAAAAACTGATTCACTAAACAAACATGAAATTTTTTCATTAATTTGGAAGGACTTCTTAGTTGAGCTTAGAACTTTTCAACTATTATGTAGATACAATGAGTGCTCCCAGATGTTTGATCCTTAATAGGCTACGCCCCTTTTTTAAAAATATTGTTTTGTTTGATTGATTTATTATATCGGGTTGGAAAAAAAAATTAGCGTCGTTTCAACAGGTGGCATTTGAACCCTTAATTTCGTTTGAGACATGGCTCAAGTTTATGACATATATATATATATATTCTGACTGGTGATATTTCAACGCGTCTTTGTATACGATTCTTGTATAAAATGTAAATTTGAATCTTTTTACGTTAAAATTAAATATATAGGTAAATTAAATGCATTTTCGTCATTGGATGCGCTTTTATATCTGGAACAAAACGTTATAGAAACAGCAAGAATATGTGCTGTTTATGGAGATGGTACCCTGGAATAATGAAGATGCTTCAAATATGGCGAATGATAGTGTAAAATAAATGTTACATACATTATTGAATAAGAATAATATGTAAATAATATCTTTAAAATTCATATAAAAACACTGCGTTTTTTTTTGTTCAGATACAATAGTGTTTATTTAATTGTTCACCTTTTGCTAATAGTCTTGTAAAATCTAAATCAGTTTCCATTGTGCTTTACTTCATTGGCAAATATCTTGACACAGCACCAGAATGATGGAATGTGACAGTGAGAATTTGAAGAAACCATTTTCCCATAAGAAAGTTATTCGTTCAAACAACAGAAAAATTTGTTGCCCTCGAACATGAACGTCAGTATTTATTTTGTAATATTTTTGATTTTCAAGCATTCAGTGAACAAGCCAAGTTTTTAATATGAGCCGTCATATTCGCTTTATTTCAAATTCGATTCGTTAGCTGAAAATTAACACGAAATCAAATATCTTCGAGAATATAATCAAAATTACAATTTTATTTTCCAGTTGCATAGATAGGCAAGTATCAATAAAATGATGCATTGATCAATGGCGGATGATAAATGACACTGTCATGGACTAGCCAATTCTGGTTAGCTGAATATCGCAGTTTGCTGGTAGCAGTCGTGAACACTACAACTTAATCATACTGACAATATAAGTAAGAAAGCAATTGAAAAATAGTATGACTAATAAATCCAATTCTTTAAAGCAAATCACTCGTCGTTCGGTCAACAAAAAGTGTCTTCCCCCGCAGTAGTCAAGCTGGGATCGGAAAAAAGTGTTGTTGATTAGAGTCTTTTCAAAGATAAAGAGAAAGAGAGAGAGAGAGAGAGAGAGAGAGAGAGACAGAGAGAGAGACAGAGAGAGAGACAGAGAGAGAGAGACAGAGAGAGAGAGACAGAGAGAGAGATTGGGAAGGGAGGTAGAGAGAAGGAGAAAGAGAGAAAGAGGGATAAAAGCATCTAGTTAATGGTTATCGAGTTCGCTAAAGAAATGTAACTTTTTTACTTAAAGAATCTCTTGACACTTTAATACATTCCCCTTTAATATTTTTGGTCTTTTTCTACCAGCCATTGACTCAGACTCGTTAAGTAGGTTGATCTAAACTGTCACCTACTTCTATTGCTTTTAGTAAGAATTCCGACATTGTAATCTTACACATCTCTGAAAAAAAATCCTTTCCATAAGTTGATTTCCTAGACTTTTTCTTTGCTTGCAACAAAGCAAAAACATTTAGAAACCAACGTTAGAATAATGCTATGATATTTAAGCACAAAAGTGATCATGACTCTCCACAATTTCCTCTCCTTTGTCTCCTTCATGATTAAGTATCTAAAAGTGCCTGACTGGCTTGCGTGCTCCTATGACTTGGATCGTGATAATGGCAGTTTATCTCCTGACAGATGCAACTTATCCAGATAAGTAAATGAAGAGGAGACAGACAAAAACCTTAGTCACCTAGAGAAACAAACCTCAGTAACAAAAAATAACCTTGACCAGGTAGCAGATCTCCAGTTGAATACTTGATAGACAAGTATCAACAGGTCCATACATTGGCTAGATATGCAGTGATGGGATGATGAGTTAACTACAATGGCACGGACCAACCGTGGACAGAAAAAAAATATAAACACCAAATGCTATTTTGCCGGGTCCGGTAAAATAGACACCAATGCTATTTCTCCGGTAAATATAAAAGTATTTTAGAAGTAAGAATATATTATCATTGAGATCGTCAGGCAGTGGTTGTGTGAGCTGTGTAGGCAAAATTTGAACAACATGGATCTTGTGGTATGTGACTACTGTCTTAGGTGGCTGCACCTGAATTGTATTGGCAAGAAAACCCTGCCCAATGGCAAGTTTGGGATTTGCAGATACTGTTATGCCTGAAGTGCATAAATAGTTCAGAGACTTCTATATTTTTTTTAATAACTGATTATGAGTAAATGTTTTAACAATTGATGGTGGAAAAGATTTTAAATTGTCTTAACAATTAATGTTGGATATATAAATAAACTACTGTATTAAATCTGTGTGTTGTTATTTTAACATTAGCTACCTTCATAATAATAAAAACATTTAGCGGCAAAATAGCCTCTTCCAAAAATAAAAGAACCGAGTTATTGAGATTTGACTTCGTTCTAAATAATAATAATAATAATAATAATAATAATAATAATAATAATAAAACCATCAGATTCAGACTTTGATACCACTAACAAGAATAAGGAAAGCGGTACATACAAATACTTAGGAATTAAATAGACGGAACACAACATTAAATTATGAAGAAAAAAAAACCCGAAACGAATATTATAGGAGAGTGTGTTTGATACTAGAAGGCGAACTTAATGGGGCCAATAAAATGAAGGCTATCGACACCTTAGCCATACATACAGCTTCGACATTATGAAATATGAATGGCATTAAAAGAGATTTAGGTGGTTGAGGTCTAATCCGACTAGAATTAACTCTAAAAACTACAACAATCGGATTGATAGCCTACCTCACAAAAACAATGATCCTCATCTGCAAATCGTAAAACACCAAATCCACTGAATCAACAAAGAACCTGCACTCTTTAAGAAACAGTTTAACATAGCTGAAATACTCCAAACCAAAAAAAGATGCGAATATCATCTATGCCAAATGAGTAAAGCAGAAAGCAAAACAACTTGGCCAAATGAAATTACAACAAAACTGGGAGGACAAGGCATTGCATGGCAAATACATAAAAAAGAACGAAAGAAACAGATGTAGACCAAGAGAAAACACATCAGTGGCTGAGGAGCACCGCGTTGAAAACTGAGACAGAAGGCGTAATTATTGCAGCTCAAGACCAAAGCTTCGCAACCAGATGCTATCATTATCACATTTTTATATAAATAAAAAACAAGCAACACGCATGCGCAAATTTAAAAATATAAAATGGCGATAATTTACCCATTGCCCCCTGTATTTATAAATGAAATCCTTAACAGATATTTCTAGATGTTAATATATCTAGCATCTAGTAAGTTATAATTAGAATCATTTACTAGATTGGTGATTTACTTAGAATTGTTTTTATACCCACCCCTAACCCAAATATTTGTTTACTTAAAATAAAATGTTGTATTAACATCTCACTTTCAAAAATAAGGCCTTTTAAGGAAAGATGAATTCAAACAATTTCTGTCATAAAATAATGTCTTTTAAGGAAGGAAAAATTCAAATAATTTCTGCCATAAAGTAAGGTATTTAAAAAAAAATGGGGTTTCTGAAAATAACTTTCCAATCAAGAAATCTAACGAGTGGATGTATTTCCTGCAAAACTCAGAGTCGAGACAAGATAAGTGAACATTTAATTTAATTTACTTATATATCTATACTAATACTGAAACACACCCGACGTACAACTCGTATCAAGACGGATAGAGTCAAGTAAATATTTTTATAATTAAATTGAATATCTACATAAGGGCATATGTGTATCATGGAGATGCAAATACGTTCTACCCTCGAATCACGTGGATGTAATTCTTGTCACCTTAAATAAAATCTTGAACAGAGTGAGTGAGATTTTCAAATCTTATTACGATTTATTATTTATGTGCTGTGTCACATCAGGACGTAGGTGATCATGGCTCTCCACAACTTCTTATCCCTAGTAGCTTTTAATAGATGGAGAATTTGAGCAAAGACGAAGTTCTAGAGACAATAGCACCAAAAATGACACTTATGCTTAACATCAGGAGGAGACATCTGACATTTCTGGGGCGCATAACGAGGAAAGAGGGCTATTTGATACTTACAGGACGGATTCTAGGCAAGAGCTTGAGGGAGTGAATGATGGAGCAGGATTGGGGAGAGATGGCAAAAGGACAAAGGTTATTAAGAGCTAAAAAAGACAGAAAATTGCGGAGAGACATGATCGTCAACGTCCTGAAGGGAAACGGCATATAGAAGAATTTTTGTTGCTTTCACTTTTGGAAGTTACAAGTCTTGTGTTTTTTTGTTATTTGCTAAAGTTTTTCGTTTCTGATTGTGTAGCGTCAGTTTATAGGGTCCGATGAAAGATTGTTTATATGATTAATAGGTTTAATTCGTTTAAAGCCGTTTTAATTATTGATATGAGAAAACGAGCGTGCTCAATTGATAGTTGAAACAACTCTGAGAAATTCTATGAAGAGGCTTTGGTCAATATTTTGATTTACTAACATCTTACAATGTTTGACAAAAGTACCCACTAGCGTAACGTATTCTGTTTTTCAATTTCTTTATCTTCTATACTAAATCTGTTGTCTAAATAGAATTCCGACAATGTTTTTAAGAAACTTGGCAAATGTACAACGTTTCATTGAAACTAGATTTCATTACGCGTTTCGCCTTTCTAGGCTTCGTCAGATCCATGTTTGATGGATGTCAGTTATCAGTTATCTCCTGTTAATTTCCCTCTGAAAGTTCTCCACTGCCTTAACCGGGTATTGAACTCACACTCTTTGGGTCCTGTCACTGGATCTAACCAACTACTTTATCCACATGGCACAGTGGATAAAGACGTTGGTTAGATCCAGTGACAGAACCCAAAGAGTGTGAGTTCAATACCCGGCTAAGGCAGTGGATAACTTTAACAGGAGATAACATGGCATGTGGAACTAGAACAATCTACCCTGGTAAGCGAAATAAAGGGTTCAGTTCGACATTCCAACCACCTGAAGAAGGCCGGAGCGTACAACGGCCGAAACGTTGTGATAAATATGACGACAAAGATGAGGACAATAGTCCGAATAATGTAAATAATGTACATAATACCTCATCTCAGAAATATAGACAAACATCATTGTTGTATCAGTTATGAACACTTATGTCATCAGCATCGTCTCCACCATTACAGGAACACCAGCCGCTAGAAGGAAAACAAGCGCGCTGTTTTGTATCAGTAGATTAGTTTGAGATATAAAGGATAATATAACAAAATGTTTAAACAGATTTGGACACTCATTTATTCTTTGTACTCCTGAAGAATTGGTCGTTCCAAGACATGATTTTGTTGATCGATACAGTCAGTCTTTCAAATCAAAGCAGTCAGTGGAGTCAGTTTAGAATGCGGTTTTTAATGGATCAGAAAAGGAAGTCTGTATTTATGTGATCAGATGATACTGAGAGATTAACATAGGAGGTGTGCAACTTTCTATTTGATAAGTACGCAATGTCAAGAATAGCGAAAAGAAAAGAACCGAACCCCATCAAACCTTTTCCACAAAACTTTGCCACTTTGCTATACTGATCGCTGGCATAATTATTATTGAGTTCTCTCCAAATATTTTCATCGAGTTTTCAGTCAATTTAAAAAAAATAATTACCTGTTGTTCTTGATTGCATGCGCCGCCATATTTACGAGCAAAGAAATGTTTTGTTAGCCTGGCACCAAAAGTTTTGTGTCATCATCTTTAACTGTTGATAAATGCATATTACTAATTAATGGATGCTGGCAAAGTTTAGCAAGAAAGTTAGAGCGTAGACGCCTAAAAGTTCTCCTTTTACCAAATTCTAACAAAGTGGATTTTCTTTTATTGGCAAAGACAACAAAAAGGACAACATAGAAACAAGAAAGAAAAATGACTAAACCAAAAGTGGAATCCCTTATCTGCTGTGTTTCCAGGAAGTCTGGAGTTCTTGCAAGAATCAGATTTTATTGTTATGTTCGTATCTGGATTCGCGTTTCATAAGCACATCTTCATTTCCACCGAACTAAACCAGTTTTCTATTTTAGAAACTGAATTTAACTTGAAAAGATTGAAAGCAGTGATGACTTTGTAGCTTGACAATTTTATTTGAAATTTTGTTTAAATAATATTTGCCGTATTTTCTCTAATCTAAAATGTATCTGTATATTATTTAGATGGCTCGTCTCCGATCATCATCAGGTAAAATGCTTTACACACACACACACGCACACACACACGCACACACACTCACACACACACACACACACATATATATATATATATATATTTATATATTATGCATGTTTCATTAAAAACGACAGACAAGGTACTACGGTTGAGCTTTTTATTTAATTTTTCTTGTGTTCTGACAAGAGCTTTCTTTTCTGGACAAAGAGTGTGTAAGAACTGTCCGAATGTTTTGTATTTCCGAGCGCTTTCGGCTATACCTTTAGATATTATCAAGGATGATTCGATTATCGGCTTAGTAGAGTGTGTGCATTCTGTGTACGTTCAGTGTGTGGTAGTGACGTTTTTAATTTCCGAATACGGTTAGCACATTGTGGCTTTGTTCATAGTTAATATTGTTAAGAGTTGGCTTTTTCTTTTTTATTATTAAAGCTTCCATTATTTTTAGTCTTTTTTTGCAAGTGGATGCAGTTAATATATTTGTGTTTTCTACTAGTATGTTCCTAATAGTGTCGGGTAAATCGGGTAATTTATATATTAATCGGTATCACCCCATACAAGGCGCAGTATTGCCACTAAAACAAAAGGGATTACAGGGTGTGGAAGAATTAGGAACAGAAACATTAATAATGAGCAGAAAGAGAAGAGAGTAATCAGGAGGACAGTATATAGCGAATGACATTGCATTTAAACTTTTGCAGATTAAAGTTAGCTGGAAAGCATGGGACCGTAATGGGGTTGCACAAGGGGATAGTGCGAGAAAAGAAACTGTTAGCATAGAATTTACGGCTCCATCTAACCAGATCAAATGTAAATTGATGAGATCTCGATACCAGTCTATTACTGCGCTTAAATTCAAAATCCCTAGGTGCCATAACGAAGAGTTTATCTGAACACTTACTTTGAAAGCATTTATAGAAAAACACAGAGAGGCAACATAAGGCCGGTGGGAAAATGACTGAAGCCGAGCCGCCAGATCAGGACCAATAATATTGCTGATTCTTCATTGGATCTTATCAAGGAGCTCAAGGTAAATGGCAGGGGCACCCCATTATATGTGGCAGCAATAATCTAAGCATGGACTATATATATATATATATATATATATATATATATATATATGTGTGTGTGTGTGTGTGTGTGTGTGTGTGTGTGTGTGTGTGTGTGTAGTTGTAGTGTGGATATATATATATGTAGTTGTAGATTGGATATATATGTGTGCGTGTGTGCGTGCGTGTGTGTGTGTAAATTATTTTCGGGTATAGTATATCTCTAAAGGCACAAAATTAATAAAAAGACAAGAGGAAAAACTGTTCCTAGCCAACGCGTTTTGTCCTCTGAGGGATTTTATCAAGGCAAACATTTATTTTGTTGCACGTGTTTATATACAATAGCAAGATTCTCATTGGTTTATCAAGGCTTTCAAATTTGAGAACGTTCATAAATGTACATCATTTGGTTGAAATGTCAGTCAAAACATATGGAGGACACAAAGTTCCATAATTCAAAGACTGATAAGGCAAATGTAATATTCAAGATATACTTTTTCAATAAATAAATATTGTTTAAATTGTGATCAGATTATAAATTAATTGATTTAAAATATGTTTTTTTTTCGCTACACAGTTCTAATCATGTTTCCAAAATGGAAGCTGAAAGCTCCGAATTTAATTTTGTAATTAAATTAAAGACATTAGTTCCATTTCCTCTTCAAGCGAATTTTTAATGCTCTGTAAATTTACATTGAACACTATTTTGTAAAAATAAAAATATCTATAAGAACACCGGATTATATATCTTACTGTTCTTTCTTTTTATCCACACACACACACACACACACACACACACACACACACACACACACACACACATAATTGTATAACATATTCATCTCCATATATATATATATATATATATATATATATGATGGAATCTTCCGCCAATGTCAACGTATGAGGATTCGAAAACTTCATCCATTTTTTTTTGTGTCGTAAGTGATACTTCAGTCCCGCTAGTGACCCGCTAGTGACCCGCATACAAGTCCACATATTGCGCAACAGTCAATAAGACTGATTTCAAAATTCATGATACCACTTGGGTACAAATAACTCCTATTATTTCTTTCCTGATCAACTCGCTTAGTTAGTATGAAGCACAATGACATCTGAGTGGTTACTTTTAGCTTATCTTTTTACCTGAACTACGACTGTCCAAAGATGGAGGTTGTCCACTGTCAAGCTGACTATATATGAGGACCTTAAGTATTCTGTCGTCACTCATTTTACAACATGACCATATATATATATATATATATATATATATATATATATATGAAGAATGAATAAAAATGTTAAAATTTAAATTTATTTCTCAAACGGTCATTCCGTATTCACTTGTACGAATACTGAAAAATTGAATATAAAGCCTAAAAACACGTAGCTTGTTAGTCATCTTTCAGCAAACTTGTATACAGACACGAAAACATACACACACACAAACACACACACGCACACACACACACGCGCGCGCGCGCACACACACACACACATATATATATATATATTTAGATGAAACCGTGAGTTTTATACTAATAGTTTCTTTTCTAGCGCTTCTCGCTTGTGTAACTCTCTTTTTCTTCCTCTTTCTTGCTTTCCATTTACTTACAATCCACAAAAGTCTTTCTGGGTACTATTTCTCAGCTTCCTGTCACCCTCAGTAAACCCTTAGATCTCAGTGGCACTAGCGTCTCGTTCGGAAAGAAACGATGAAAAAACTCTCAGCAAACTATCATTTTATTTCATTTAGACACAGTTATGTTCAGCCACCAGCTTCCAGCCTTCGGCCTCCAACCTTCAGCTTCAGCCACCAGACTTCAGCCACCAGACTTCAGTCTTCAACTTTTAGCCACCAGCTTCCAACATTCTGCCTTTAGCCACCAGCTTCCAGTCTTCAGCCACCAGCCTTCACCCTTCAGTTACCAGATTCCAGCCTTCAGCCACCAGCCTTCAACCTTCAGCCACCAGCTTCTAGCTTTCAGGCCCTAGACTCCAGCCTTCAGCCACCAGCCTTTCACATTTCTTTTTTCTCTCATTTTCTCGGAACCAATCTCTACTGTTTATTTTGTCATTTAGACGTAGTCTCAAATTTGGATTTATTTTCTTTTTCTACTTTCACATTTTTTTTTTAAAATAAAGCCTATACATGAATAGAAGAGTCTCTTCCGAGTCTTGATTGTCGCAAGACGTTCGTCTGTCGAAGGAATGCGCATGCGCAACAATGGACGCATGCTAAGAGACAGGAGAGATAATAAAACATTTAAATATTTAAAGGTTACTTTTGTGGTGATAAAGCCTGTTGGTTTATCCTATTGTTGATAATTGCAAAAGGAAGAAAAGTAAAAAAATAAAAATTATCGGTTAATCTGCAACATGTCATATCTATCATTTGCTATCTTTGCATGTATCGGCTTCCCTGCTGAACAGAATCAAGTTACACGTATCACTTACTTTGTAATTTTTCTCTTCAGGAAATGAATCCCCCAAATACAATTGTTCAACATATCTATCACGGCAACTACAGAACTAATGTTAGGTTTCATTTAAAACTTACAATTTCACGCAGACACAGAAAAACATGAACACTATAAATCAACAATTATATTATCTTCACTCATTGACCCAGCATTTGAGACTATATATATATATATATATATATATATATATATATATATATATATATATATATATATATATATATATATATATTTATTTTATCCGAAAATTATAACATAAACGTTATAAAATCACTATATTAATAGCCATTTTATTTTAACACTTCTAGTGCCTTATCAAGTGATGGTTTGGAATATATGTAGATATATTTAAATAGTTTTGGTGTTAAATATATATAGATATAAACAGATATATAGATATGCATTACAGCTCATCAGTGTGGCTAGACGTCCAGTTGGCTCTAGGTAGGATCGAAACCCGGTTGAATTGGCGTCAGTCGGAGAATCTACCCCTGAGCCGTTGGCACAAGGCAGGTATGTAGGTGAATTTAAGCGTATTTATTTTTTAGATAAACACGCCAGTGACTGAGAGAACTCGATTCGTTTTATCAAAGAGTATTGTATTAGTAGCAATAATAGTCACTGTTTACAAACTCACACTTCTTCCCTAGAGAGCGCAACTGAAGTATATATATATATATGTACATATATATATATTTTTGTTTTTATTTTAAAAAAAAAACAGTGCTCGATACAGAAGTAGAGCTTAAAATTATAATTATTTAAAAAAAAAATAATTCCATGGAGACACAGAAATTACTATGTTTCAAAACTGGTCCACAAGCGTTACATTTTAATTTCAATATTAAACCTTAACTTTAGATGACTGTTTCATTCTGAAGCGTTGTCTGGAATAACTATCCAAAGAAATGTTATACTCATATATAATTTGGAAATGGAGGTGTAATCTAGGGTTTGATAATGAATAACAAGCCCCAGATTAAATCTCCATTTCAAAACTATAAATGAGTATAACATTTCTTTGATTTGTTATTCCAAGCATCGCTTTAGAATGAAACGGTCATCTAAAGTTAAGGTTTAAGGGACGAAGTGGGTTACAGGAAATTAAATAATTCAGCGAGGAGAAGCAAGGAAAAGGACAATAAAAGAACAGTTTTCCGGAAGACACAATATGGCGATTCACGTTGTTTAAATTTTTGAAGATAGTAAGTAACAGGGAAGCAAGAGTTCCACAGACGAGAAGTGCGAGAAAATAAACTATTAGAATAAACCTGGCACTTGCGTCTAGCTCGGTCAACAGTGTTTACATTTTTAATTCTTTCCATCATGATCATCATCATCATCATGATCATCAACATCAGTAGCAGCAGCAGCAACTTCTAAAGTTATCTTTGTGACGATATAAAGCAATTGCTTTCTGTGTTTTGGTACACTTTGTAAATAATAATAATAAATAAGTCACGCATTTATGGAGAAAGAATAAAAGAAAATGAAGAAACAAAAATGATTTTTTTTTTTTTTAGAAAACCGGTCAGAAGATATTAAAGATTCCATTTAACGCGGAATGATTGAGACCAAAATTGACTTTTTTTTGTTTGCGTCTCCAAGTTTTAATCGAAATTGTCCAAAGACGACAACAGCAACAGTTAAAAAAAAAAAAAAAGCAATAAAAAAACGTAAAAGCAACAAACAAATCTTTTACCACAGCCAAATCCAAATATCTTAGGGGAAAAATAATAAATAATTTCAAAATGAAAAGTATTTTCGCCAAGAGAGTCAATATAAATATAAACCAAAAATGAATTAACAAAGAGACTTGCATTGAGGTCAAGGGAAAGAAAGGCAAAAATGAATTGCTGTAGACGAGGACAGTGATAAGAATAAATACTGCCAGACAATAGAAATAAACTCAAGCGAACGTTAATATGTTTTATGTGTTTTGTTTAATACATACACACACATACGTATATATATATATATATATATATATATATATATATATATATATATATATATATATATATATATAAATACATACATACATACATACATATATATATATATATATATATATATATATATATATATATATGCGTGTGTATGTGTGTGTGAGAGAGAGAAACTAAGAGTGTGTGTGTGTGTGTTTGTGTGTGTTTAAGGTGTATATAGGTAGCAAGAATTAATCCAAACAAGTTTTCTTAAATGAACCGATAAGTTATCTTATTCAACATTTTATTACATATTTCCAATTTCCAAGTGAGATGTTAGACATCGGGATTGAAGTTATGAATAAATTATTTAAAGTTCATGTTTTTTCTTGTCATATTCAAGTACTTTCGATAATCACAGTCATTATGTGTATGTGTGTGTATTTGTGAGTGCGTGTGATTACTGTGGCTTAAAATGTAGGTCAATTACTGAACTAACAAGTCTCTGGTGAGACATTATCAGCGCCAAGGAATCAATAGTATAGTCATGGGCGTGGTCATTCTTTGACACGAATTGACTTTTCATTCCCATCGATTACGATGTATGAACGATTAATTCATTACATTTATGATTTCTTTGATCCGTTTTTACGGCTTATCAACCGTAGCATGTTATTTAATACCAGAAAATATTTTCAGATTGTAAGTTTTTTTTTTTTATATAAGAAGATAGATAGATACGGTTCAGTTATAAAGCCGACACGTCAATATTTGCTGGTTGATTCGTTTTCTACGGCTTATCAACCATTTGCAGGTTATTTAAAGCTCGGATATATATTGTAATATTTTTATTGAGATAATAATGGTTTAGTAATACAAGTCTTACTAATTAATCCATAGCTGGGGGAAGATGTTGATTCATATCTTTGTGTGTAAGTAAATATAACGAACCAAATGGAAATTGCAACTCGGCCTTTTGATTACCAATTCCGAGCCATTATCCATTGCACCAACTGCACACCCAAGCTTATAGTGCGCCTAGTTATTCCCAAATCCAAACAGATCAGTTCTACATTTCCATATTTAATTATAATGGTTAAGGCTTGTGCAGAATCAGCTACACATTTCTGAAGAACAAGCAACAGAGAAGAGGTGCACAGTTTTTCCCCGAAGTCCCTAACATTTTTCTCAGGTTTCAAATTCGGAGTTGTTCTTTTTCTATACAGGTTGCCAACCATAGAAAAAGTGCACTGTATGCCGCGGTATAGCTGGTGAAAAATGGAGCCGAATGCTATTTATGAGAAAGTCAATATAACGAACTCGATTTTCATTTCCGAGCTGCTAACCCTTAAGCTACCTGCTTGTCCATATCTGTTTTTCTTTATTCAGTTAAGTAAATATTCAAAATATATGAATATGCTAAAAGCATTTCTAAAATGCATATTACTAATTAAAAAATGTTGCCAAAGTTCAGAAGGAAGGAAAGTTGGAGTCTAGGCGCCTAAAAGTTCTTCCTTTACTAAATTCTAACAAAGTAGATTTTCTTGTATTGGCAACGTCAATAAAAAAGGACAAAATAGAAATCAGAAGAAATATCTAAACCAAAAAGAATCCCTTATCTTCCCCGTTTCCAGGAAGTCTGGAGTTCTTGCAAGAATCAGGTTTTATTGTTATGTTTGAATCTGGATTCGAGTTTCTTAAACGCATCTTTATTTTCCGCCCAGCAGCTTCAGTTTTTCATTAAAGTAATTCTATTTAACTCGAAAAGGATGAAAACAGCTGACTTTAACTTGTGTGGAACCTTGACATTTTTATTTGAAATAAAATTGAAATATTTGATTTTTTTCTTTCTCTCATCTAAAATGAGTATCGGTAGTATTCAGATCACTAGTCTCCGACCATCACCAGGTGAACAAAAGGCTTTATACAATTTTTTACAACACGCTAACCCGTATTTAAATCATCACTGTATTTAAAGTTATCACTAACATTTTTATCGAAATTTACAAACTCTACGTTTCATTCAATTTCGCAAACCAATAGATGAAATATAAAAACATGAAGATATGCAAAAAACAATGTGGCGTTTTTATTAAATAAGTCTTTGCTATTTTAATCGTTAAATTGTTTTTAAAATAGTTGGAGTATGTTAAATAATAAGACTCTTAATTTATCAATATTCCATAGACGATTTGGCGAGACTTGATCGCTCGTCTTGAAGGAACAAGGAACATAAAAGAAGAATAGTTTTTTTTAATTTTTTATGGCAATCAAGTAAAAGAAAATGATAATAAATAAAATCTAGTATAAAACAACAAAATAATGCGTATTTTTTCGTATTGAGAAGTTATAATAAAAATATAAAAATAAAACCTTTATGAAATAAATAAAAAACAAACAACTTTCTAACACCCACCTGAAATCTTGGGAATTGTGTATTTAATAATTAGAATTCTAGAAATATGCATGTCCACTGATCCAAAATCTTTGTAATATTTTGTTTTCATCTAGAGGATGTCCCTAAAATCTGGACACCCTAGGCAAAAGAAATTTCAAGAAATGAAAATTTCAGCAATATTTTATTGAATTGGAATATTAAGAAATAAGATCTTCAATGTGATTTCTATCATTTGCGATGCAAACGTTGATGCACTATGCAAGATTCAATTCAATAACTCCACATTGCCGTCAATTTTAGCACATTCACTCTTCAAGCATTCAATCAAGAAGTGTGTTGCATCTGTGATTTTCATTGAGTACACCTTCTTTTTTAGCAAATCCGAGAAAAAGAATTCAATTCTTTCTTTTTTTCGACAAAACCATGTTAAATATGTGGAGGTAAAACTATAGTTAATAAGATTTCCTATATGTCCAGGAGCACCCTCTATATTGTAGAATACATGCGCCTATGTAATACATATGCAGATGTCTGAAAAACCATGGTCCCCCCACGGCCACAATACATAAAAGATGCAAATAATTTCCTTGTCTGTACATCAATGGGTGTTTTTTTTTGTTAAATGAGCGTGCATCAATTTCTGCCACTTTGAGGTGGAAAATAAAAGAATATAAAAGTGGATTTAAGCGCAGACAAATAAATATAGGCAATAATTTATGCATATGAACTTAGAACATGTTTAGACGCCTCTGAAAAGTATTTAACATGGCAGAAACAGACTTGTTTGTCGGTATCAATAATTCCAGTACATATGCACTCAGTCAGTTATGCGTCAGGCAAGCTTAGGAAATCACGTATCTTTCGATACATGGCTGAAGTACCAGATTTTTTATCATTCCTTTCTGCTGCAGACAAGTCTATAGAACCCAGTCAGTCCTGCTATTTACCCAAGAGCATTAGCACGGAATAGAATGTAATGGATTCGAATGGAATTCGAACTCGGCTCTCCGATTCCTCAATCTGAGCCGCTATCCATTACTCCACCATGCCTCCGCAGACGCCGATTTATACACAATATGTATTCTTATTCGGTATTTACTTGGCTGAATAAGTAAGAAAGAAATAATAAATGGATTAGAAAATAGTTTGAGGAGAAAAGCAATTTTATATATGTACAAAAGTCTTCTTTAGAAATATTAATCTACCAGAATTTTTTGCAACAAATGTTGACGTGTGTTGAAATTCTCACAGTATTTATTATTGTTGAAGTTATCGCTAACATTTTATTTGTCAAGATTTACAAACTTTACGTTTAGTTCAATTTGGCAAACCAATCGATGAAATGTCAATAAGCTGATTTGTTTGGAAAGATACATTTGACAAAAATCCTATTTCTTTAATTTAATTTTATACGACTTCATGGTAAACAATATTTTTAAGAAAAGTTCTCCCCCACCCTTTTCCTTTTTAACGATGAAGACTACATTCTTAGGATTTCTTACTTCTGGGGCCAAATTCCAACGTTTTCAACGCTTGGCTTTACGATTTGTTTATAGTTCTCACAAACGCAGGACGAACTGGAAACTGGATTTTATTAAATAATATTTGCTAATTTAAATATTATTTTTTTTAAACAGCGGAAGTATTTTGTATCTTAAATAATAAAACTCTTAATTTTTTCTAAAAAAGTCATGAAAATTTATTTTACTAAGCTACGCACCCTAGTAGAACCAATTATACTTTATAGTCCCTTACATTCTCACCAAATTTAGTTTCGAACGGTCAATGCATGGCTATTTTAGAGGGTGTGACGAACGGACTAACGAAAGCCACAGAATTGTACATATTAAAGGAAATTCAATTTTAGAAATATATAGAAACTGGTATGTTTTAAATCTAATTATGATTAATTCTTAAAGGAAAAACAATTTACTTAAGAATATAGCTACATATTTTTTTGTGATGTATCTAAGATCAGCAAAACCGGAATTTGATTTTTTAAAACTTCTGGTGTACATATCGACAAGCCGAATGCACTGCATTATATAGAATCTTTGAATTGATGACAAGGTCCAAAAATGATGTCAAGAAGCCCAAGAATAAGCGTTGAGATGTTACAAACTAGTCTCTCAGTTATGTTAAATGATAAAACTTTTAATTTTTCTAAAAAATTAATGAAACTTTATTGTACTAAACCACGCACCCTAGTAAAAGCAACTGCACTATGTACCCCCCTTACCTGTTAGCCCTTCTAATCCTTAAATCAGTTTCGATCGATTTATATATTGTTATTTTAGAGGGTGTGGCGAACGGAAGGATGTCACAGAATATTGTATATAGGATATTGTTATTAGATTTTTATTAAATGGAGCCAATCCAACCATTAAGAATTTTGGGGGAGTATTTCTTTTATTTTTATTTTACTAGCTCTTTTTTTTACACTAGTAGCATTACTGCTAGTCTAATTTATGTTAAAACTGCTTCTTTGTCTTCCTGCGCTTTTAATGGCATGCGGCCTTTTAAAATTGTCATGCATACTACTGCGGGTAGTGTAACGGATATCGTTGCATAAACTGATATTTACGAGCTAAGTTCATATTCTTGACTAGTTTGTTGCATTCATTTTTACACAAATGCTCTTGGGAAAGTCACCAATGTATCTCTTCTTACCTAGCTATTTGCTTAGTAGCAGGATAATGTAGTCTCTTTAGTATTCAGTAGTAATCATTTTTAAAATCTTAGTTTCAAAGCATGAAAAAAAGCAAAAACATCAGGAAATAATTCTACTATCTTTACTAAGAACGCATAGTTATCCTCCAGTAAAAGAAATGTGGAGAGCCATGATCACACATCCTGAAGGGACATGTTCGTCTATGTTCGGAAGAGACATGGCATTTAAATTTACATATATATATATAAGGAAGGGCAAAAATATTTTAAGTCAAGTGATAGCGATTGCTGTATGAGTCGTACGATTTTTGAATCAAGCACGGGCAACGCCGGGCCATGCTGCTAGTACTGGATAATTTTCTCACAGATGGAGACTTGAAGAAACAGAAGGATGCTGAGAATACCACGGCCTGACATGCGAACAATGATTTTTAGAGAAAATGGAAGCCAAAAGGACATTTATATTCAAGAAAAGAAATTTCTAGGGGGAATAATGAGGAAACCGGTCTTAGAAAGTTTGATACTCACAGGACAGATTAAAGGTGAGACAGAGGAAAAGAAACACATAACCTATATAACGCTTGAGTAAATGGATTGTGTAGAGCCTTGATCGTCAACGTCCTGAAGGGACACGGAACATAGAAGAAGAAGAAGAAGAAGAAGAAGAAGAAGAAGAAGAAGAAGAAGAAGAAGAAGAAGAAGAAGGCGATAAAGAGGATGAAGAGTGGATCAGAAAAACTACCAGAAGTTGTTATATTCTCTTCTCATTAATTTTTTATAGCATTCTGCGTTCCTGGGTATGACGATAAACTACATCCAGCAGCAAAGCCTCTCTGATCGGGAGATTGGAGGTTTTGAGGAGCGTGGAACCACCTCAAGTTTACCATGACTCGGGTGGTAGTACCTGTTAGGGTTGCAGCTACGAGAAAATAGTTAATACATTATCTGTCTATATTTTTATAATACCCATAAATTCATACACAGATGTCCTCAAGTGGATAAAGTCATTAGTTAGATCCAATGACAGGACCCAAAGAGTTGTGATTCAGTACCTGGTTATGGCGGTGGAGAACTTGGAAAGAGTAATTAACAGGAGAAACTGACATCCATTAGACATGGCACGTGGAACTAGAACAGTCTATCCCAGTGAGCGAAATAAAGGATTCAGTTGGACATTCCAACCACCTGAAGAAGGCCGGAACATACAACGGCTGAAACGTTGTGATAAATATGGCAATAAAGATGAGGGCAATAGTTCGAATAGTGTAACAATACATTTTTCTAAAAAATAAAAAAAAAATTACAAGCAATGAATTTAAAAAAAATAATTACCAGCAAAAGAAATTACTAATATCCCAATAAAATTAAATTTCAGCATTAAATGACCCATAAGGAGTTGATATGCCGTTAAACAAACATACTCGGCATAGAATTCTAAGTCTAAAAATCCATAATGCTATCTAGTTTTACATCTCAGAGAAAAGATCTTTTAATAGTGTAGTTTTCCACCGTTTAAGCGAGCTTGTTTTAACTAGTCACCAGGATTAACCTAGATTAACCTAGATTAACCTAGATCAACCATCTGAGATAGAATCCCAAATTCAGTTTCCTTTCAAATGATACAGTCAAGCGTATTTTGTCGCAAGATCACCCTTGACTTTTAGATGTTTCGGGCGGGTGATGATGTTCAAATCTCAGCTTCTGACTGCAGCTTAGAGCCAAAACCCTTTCCTTAACGCATGAGCTGTTCCAAGCTGCATTTCATCCTACGCATTTCGAATGATGTCGTGTACCCGCAATGCGTCTTGCAAGGTAGAAAATTTCCTGGAAATAGCAACAAACTGCTGCTTAATATATTTCTCTGATTTTTTCCTGCCAAGTCTTGGTACCTCTGTATATTCGCTTGCTTCGCACTCACAATGTATGTTCTTATTCTAAGTTATCTATCAGAATCCATTCATGCTCTTTTGGGATGTCAGGGTGATTGCTTTCTAAGCGCTTTTTGGTCAAAGCCTCCGATTTGAAGGTTTTGAGGAGCGGGAAACCACCTGTTAATTGCTGCTGTTCCCAGGTCCACCCCTGACTCTGGCTGGTAACACCAGTTAGGTTCCGATCTAGGGGGAATAGTTAACCCCCTTAATTGGGGTCAAATTACTATGAAAGTATAAAAATAAATTTTTATAGTAAAAATACCAGAAATACATTTTTGAAAAAAAAAATTTGACTGTCGACGAAAATACGCTTTACAAAAACACGTCAATGCAACCTGATCTACAAACTGATTTCCTACAAAGAATACATTTTTTAAAGCTTTTTGCAAGACGTGAGAGTCACTAGCAGGCAAGGGGTCACAGAGAGTGGCAGCAAAAGTAAAGAGATGTGAGATGTGAGATAAAGATGGTTATATCCTACATTAGTTTTACTGGCTTATTCTCGGTTATTGGCTGTGGTGAAAGTTCGTACTACAACTACTAACACCGTTAACGTTAATGGCTGGCCACTTTACTAGCGTATCCTCGAATAACCTAGTAGGTAAGCTAGCTAATGCCTAATGCAGAATTTTGTGTTAGTTCAACGCCCACAGAGCCCACCTGTGGTTTATGCTGCAACTATGCTAAGCAGGCCTTAGTTACAGCTTCTGGAAGAGAAGCGTGCTATCGAGCGGTATCAGCAATCTGAAAAAGGCCAGCACACTAAAACCCTCGGTCACGATTAACGGCCCCAAGGGTTCCGTCTACCCAATTTCCCTCAAAAGGCTTGGGTCAACCGGTGGTATGGTTTTCAGGTATTTTCCAATCGTCCCGCACGCTGGGATCATCCTCCTTCAGACCGATAACATCAGGAAGTCATCTGCCTGACAATTCGACCCGGTCTCGTGGTCAAAAAGCCAACGTTCTAACCACTCGGCCACATACCCATACTACTATTACTGTCACTATTACTATACGGACCACTATTCTCTACTTTATTCACTATCAATACTACTACTACTACTACTACTACTACTAATTATTATTATTATTATTGATTGTACTCATTGAATAGTAGCTTTTAGGTTTGAATGGAAGTTAGGTTTTCTCAATCTTTAAAGAGACTTCAATGTGTTCTTGTTGATTTTTCTAACCCTTATTTCTTTATTATGTGTCGTAGCAACTTCTAATGTTTCTGATTGGTAACTATAATCGTCAGAGTTGTTAAATATGAGATGTCTGCTGGGGCAATGATTATTAATTCGGCAAAAGGAAGTGGCACGCCAAGTTTGAGTTCTAACTGAAACTGTTCCTCTTTATTTTGCACTAATGCTCTTGGGAAATGCAGGAATACCGTTTGATCTAGTGCCAGAACTTTGACAAGCTATCTCCACACTTACATAGTTGTCAGAAAAAATACACTTGAGCGTAACATTCTTTGTTAAGTACTTTACGTGCTCATGTTATAGTAACAGAAATCTGTTAAGGCGATAATGAATTTGATTCGTTCGAATTTTTCTTAAAAATTACAAAAACATCCGAGTTTTCACCTTCTTTCAATGTATTTTTCTTTTCATTTTTATTATAAAAAATATTTTAGTGTCAATTTCTGTATCCCTGTTTGCCTTTAGCAACGTTTCTCACCGTTTTTCTCTGTCCCACTTGCCCTCAATATGTCCTGTGAGAAGGGACCATCAAGCGCTGGTTGTTTTGTGACCAGTACTGAACATTCTGTCGGTTAAACTTACCGTTCTCGTAAAACAAAACTTCGACGCGGAACAACACAGTGTCCTCTGTGACGTGATCTATTTTTTAAATTCAAATTCATGTATCCAGACTATGGTCATCCTGCATGATAATTATAGCCTTGGACCAGACTTGATTCATTGACACTCCTTTCTGGCGTTATATGATTATGATCTCTCCCATCGAATACCTGAGATGTTGTAGTACTGAAATTGAGATCTTCGCTCCAAATAAAATGAAAAGAGTAAGATAGAGAGAGGAGGGGACAATTGTATAATCTGTTGTGAAATTAATAAGTTCTTCAAGACAGAAGCCTCATCAGTGACAGAGGCCGAGTTGTATGATTAATAATGTCCTTGAAGACTTTGGAATTAATAGGAGAGCAAAATACGGTCAGGGGAAAGCTGAATCCTATATCCGGTCTATTGTATGATTCCAGTTGAATGAAACTCACGCTGAATAGGTCCATCTCTGGACCTCTATTACGGAATAGAGTTCTCATGCGTCTAATATTAACCATTAAGTTGTTAATAACACGCGCAATGCGACTCGTTGTTATTCGGTTTCATAAAACATTAATGGTGTGAAGATGCCAATAGAGTTACATTCATTCGAGAAGATTAACTGAATTTTCGCTCTTGTGATATAATATATATTTAAAAAAATATTATCAAAATAAAATAATATTAATAATACCTAAAAGAAATTTAGTTTCGGTTACGACATCCCACTGACTTTACACTTACTCTCCCATTGTGAGAATTTTATTCATTCACCTAGGAATTAATGGAAGATATGCTACTAGCGAAAGTGTAGACAGCGAGACGAATTCAAACACTCTCCTAGTCTGTTGCGTTCACTTTTGAACAAATGCCCTTGAATATGCCTAGTGAGTGCTAAACTGTCCAAGCCCTCTTTCCTTAATATTTATCCTAGTAATTACAACCGCCTCTTTCTGATTATAAGTGTCTTTTTCGTCCCTATATTCCTAAACGCTTCCACATATGCTCATACGGTGTTCTTAGTATTATTATAAAGAGCGACATTTCTGTTGTGTAAAGTCTCTTTACCTGTGAGAAAATTGTCCAGTATTCACTACCCTATAAAATGATTTATATTACATTGAAGTTCAGCATACTTTTTTTGTTATTCGCCAATTGTTCATCCGGCCTGGGGATGACGATAAACTATATTCGAGAGCAAGGCCTATGTTTAGGATGTCTTGGGTAGTGTGAAACCACGTCTTATTTGCTGTTTTTCCCAGGTCCAGCCTGATCCTGGGTGGTAGCAGCTGTTAGGGCTCCAGCTAAATAACAGTGAGCAAACACAGGCGATCCCATTATTGAACTAAGTAGACCACGTGACCATAGAAGAAACGCATATATGTAAGAAGTAGCTAACGACTAATGATCGCCATTTCTAGTCTATCCTCTATACTATAGGATCGTTATTTCTACTCTATCCTCTATTACTATACGGACCGCTATTCTCTACTTTATTCACTATACTATTTTTCTACTGGGATTGCTATTCGAGTGAGCATTGTTGAGCAAGTACTATTAGTGCGAATGTGATTCAAAGGCATCTGACACCAGTATTGTTCAACGGCGTTACTATAGTTGTATCTGCGAGTCTATACTACAACGAGCAAGACGGAAGTGACAACGAGTATTTGTTGGCATCACAAAAGTTAAAAAGGAGATTATGCCAACAAAATGAATATACGTTCTGTAAAATAAATGTTTTTAGCACAATCAGTTTTTTATGTTTATAGTTTTTTGTATTAAATTTAATCCAGTGCAAAGTCGAAAGCCACTCAAGGTAGAGGGTTTACAGTCAACAAACTGATATTGAATTGAGTACGTTTAAAAAGCAAGAAGTTCGAAAAAAGAAACTCTTAGAATAGAACTTACGGTTGCATTTTGCCAGTTCAACTATAAAATGTTGAGATCTTGTAGATAATCTAGTACTGCGCTTAAATCCGTAAAGTCTAGGTACCATAGAGGAAGGTTCATCAGAACAATTCGCAGGAAAGCTACATTACGGCAGTGACGGAAGCCGAGATGTCAAGTCAGGACCAATAACATTGCGGATTTCTTTTTTGTATTTTTTTCAGGGATCTCTAAATATAAGACAGGAATCTGGCTGCAAAGTTTAAGGAATGGACGAATAGTAGAGTTATAAATATTTAAGATAGATTTGGGCAAGAAAAAAGTGTCTAGCACACAACAGTGAACTTATCTAGCAGCAGAACTAGACCCCCATTTAGTAGCTCGTAACTTGCCCTGTTCCTTCTTTCTTAAAACATCCACATTGCTCACATATTCCAGTCATGTTTTTCACAACATCGTTCTGAAGAGCCACATCTCTGGCATTCGCCATCACATAGGAGGATTTATATTACGGTTATTACAATATTATTATTAGTTTAGCATATTGTTTTATTTGTTTATAATGAATTTTTCTTATTTTTAGAAGGCATCTTTAGCAATTATAATATTCTTTCGGATTTCGGTATCACCATTTCTATTTTTTGATAAAACACTTCCCAGATATTTAAATTTCTGTATTTGCTTATCCGTCTCTAATTCGTGTCTCGCGCCTTTTCTCTTGCTAACAACCCCGTACATTGCCTTCTTAATATTTATCCCTTTCTTAAGGTTTCTAACTATCTTGCCTAAGAGTTCCTGCAGTTATTTTTTTCTGTGTCCGTCGTCAACACGGTATCATCTGCTTATCATATAGTCTTGTTGTGTAGGAACCTACCACCCCTCTTGAAGATGAACTCGTCTACAAACAAGGACGTTAAATAGTGGCATGTCAAAAGACAGTGTTGAAGAAGTTCTGAGCTGAGTTAGTTATAGACTACTCAGGCGATATCTGTACCAACTTACCAACCGAATAAACCCCATTTTATTGTTACATGTTATTTGGCGTTTGTCTTTATTTACCCCAAATTAACATCATAATAAGTCTTAATATTATTCCTACCAAAAATGTTTCTTGAAATGGCCTCGCTTTACGATGACGTTAAATGGATCCGTTAAGAAGACGCCCCTTGCCTCATGCTACTCTCTATTTTTCTCTACTTACTCAATACATTTTCTATCCGTCCACTGTCTGCCCCCAATAAATGTTCTGCAGGCTTTTAATATATTTCTCAAATAAATCAAGTTTTCTTAGCAATTAAAATAGATCTTTGTGTCTTTTTTATATTTATGTTCATCAAATACAAGGTTTAAAATCTAGCCAATGTAGAGGGTTACTGAGTGAGGTATTTGATATGTACGTATGCGGAGGGGGTTTGAAGTGACAATAAGAAAGGGATAAGGAGGATAGGTAGATTATTCTTGGGTTTGAAGAGGTTATTCTATCAAAAGAATTTGTGTAGTTTATGAAACATAGGCATTCATTCTTCTGCAGTTTTACTGTCACAGCAAAGCATAAAATAGATATTACTACGACTGGATATAAAGCAATATGAACGAAATAATAAAATTAGGTTTGGCTTTGTCGCTTAATTAGTGAGAAAATTACCACACAAAGAGAGGCGCTCCGAGACAAAAGGAGTGTGAGTTCGAGTCTTGTCAAAACTTGTTCTTTAATTCCAGTCTGGTCTATAGACTAACCGTCGAGAATAAAGGTATAAATAGTTGCGAAAAAAAGTAGCCGAAATTAAGATGAAAGAAATACAAATAAGTTGGTGAAAAATTTCACGGTTTTCCTATTTGAATTTTCTGGTGAATTTTAATTCTTAAGTTAATGATTAAATGAATTCCTTGAGAGTTGTGACTATAAAACACGCATGGAAATTCCCCAGTTGATTGTTAAATATTTAATCTTACCGACTTTAAGAAAATGTAATAACAATCATAAATATAGATACAAGACATTATTAAAGAAATAAAAAGATTAAGAATTGGCATAGTTTTCCATTTCATTGATGGTGATACTAAACGTATGAGAGCGTTATCACTTTCTCTCTCTTCTCTTCTCTTTCTTTCTTTCTTTCTTTCTTTCTTTTTTCTTTCTTTCTTTCTTTCTTTCTTTTTACGTATGCTCGCTTCTATCTCGCGAAAACCAAATCAGCGTCTCTTATATATATATATATTTATTTCGTTTTTCTTCACAATCAAAACAGAATGATCCATTATTTATCTGAGACAATGACAGGGCGTAAAGTATGCGATCAGTAACTAAATAACAAAGCAACGGAGGAACAAGCAGAATTATAATGTGATAGCATAAGTCCCGAAACTTTTTATGCCAATAAGTTGAATTCAGTTTTGCTGATTGAAGAATGGAAATTTTATTCACTGTCAAAAGAGAATATGAGAGCTGCTGTTTTTGAGCCAACGACTGAAAATTCTTTTTCTTGTCATTTTTCTGCAGGAAATAAGGCGGTTAGTTTTTTTTTTTGTTTATTTAAAATAGTTAAGTTTTTATACTCGATGATGAAACGTTTATTTAGGCTCATATTTGGCAAATGCTTTGCGCCAAAGGAAAGAAGTTTATGGCAGTCATAAAAATGGCAACTTTGAAGTCGGATGAAAGTCCATAAAATTTGTCATTAAAAATTCCAATAATTTTCACTTAAAAGCATAACACGCACTCAGTATCCCACCTGCACAGTGGCATGTCCAAGCACACATATACATCTATATTGACAAGCACAAGAATGTATGCAAATACACATACATACAGTTTCACGCATGTAAACATTCAGTTATATAAGGTGTTGTTGAAAGGTTCGCAGCCTAACCAGTAAGGGATAAAAAAAACTCTTGCATTTGGTCAAAATTCAAGCTTTTTGAAATGGGTTGAGCCGTGTACTTTTTTCTATTGAATGCATTT
Organism: Acanthosepion pharaonis; assembly: GCA_903632075.3. NCBI lineage: Eukaryota > Metazoa > Mollusca > Cephalopoda > Sepiida > Sepiidae > Acanthosepion > Acanthosepion pharaonis. The sequence goes on along the minus strand of CAHIKZ030002539.1, from coordinate 179,455 downwards.
AATATACACACAGATAAAAAAATTAAAGAATTTTTATAAAAAGATTCTGGATATGTTTTTCAATTTACTCATAATTAAACCTACCGTTAGGTACTTACTGGATTACATAAATGATCAGATGTATAGACGAATATATTTTTTAAGGAAAATATTATTGAAAACAACAAATTTTTATGCAGATTAATTTTAATAATCGTCTTTTCCAAATTACGATAGTCCTGGGTATGACGATTAAATATATCCTGCAGCAAGTTTTCTGGTCAGTAGGTTTTGAGGCTATGGAAATTTCACTTAATTATCTATATTTGTTTTCCACCCTTTATTATGATATCAGCTAAATACTGAAACCATATATATATATATATATATATATATATATATATATATATATATATATATATATATATATATAGTTTATGCAAAACTAGGTAATCCGTATGGGTAGACCCAAGGAGGATGATATCCGGAGAGCTCAATGTAAATTCAGAGCAAATATGTTTGAATAAAAAACAGACCACTTTAAGGTTCCATGTATTAATTTGTATTTTCATTTCAACCTTTTTAATTAAAGTCTGATGATCCAGAGCCCTTTAAAAGGGCTGTAAAACCTTAATGGAACCTTAAAGTGGTCTGTTTTTTTTTCAAACAATATATATATATATATATATATATATATATATATATATATATATATTTATAAAAAATTTAAAATAAACATATTCTATACAAGACTGGAAATTACACCAAGAAATATTCATCGAGATAAAAATAGATATTTAAAAGTTAAGTAATCTTATCATATAATACTATTAAAATAGAATTTACTGTTATATCTAGACAGCTCAACTGCAAATGGATGAGATCTCGATGCTAGTCTAGTACTGCGCTTAAATTCAAAATGACGAGGCACCATGGCGAAAGCTGATCCGGACAATTACCGGGAAATTATTCATAAAAAAGGGAAAGAGAGGCAACAATACAGCGGTGAAAAAGTGACGCCAGATTAGGACCAATAATATTGCTGATTCTTTGGATTTTATCAAATATCATTTAATATATGGCAGCAATATTCTAAGCATGATGATAATATGTGACAAAAGTTTTCACGCATAAAATAATTGTTTATTCACATTGACCGTGGAGGGTATGTCTTTTTGGGGGACTTAGCACGTTCGATCTTTATCGGGGCGTTTATATAGCATCCTGTCGTCTTTTATGCCTTTATCCTAAGTTCAGTCGTCTCACTGTTTGTGTTGGCACAACGAGTGACATTTTTTAAAGGCCCGGTTCTGTATCAGGTGGCTATGAAAATCACCTTCTCTGTCGACTTGCAGAGGCACCTAGCTCTTTTAATGTTCTTATGTGACTCCCTGTACAAAGATTATATTGGTATCTCTTAGGGCAAACGCAGTACATATTAAACCACTACATATCATTTACTGACGTGAATCACATACCACAGCTCTAGTGTTACAACCACTATAATGACTTAAACAGTTTCAAAATTACAGGTTAGATAAATTTATTATTAGAAAATTCCAATAAAAAATGTTTAGAATTTGTATTCCATGAGAAACGTATTCGCCTATCGTCCAGTACACAGTTTTGGCTTTCAAACATCTCTTCATGTCGTTCAATCAGATTTTTGAATACATTAACTCTATCGAGTCTGTAAATCGTTTCAAAACAGATGCTTTAAAAATCTTTATTGTTATGGGGTCCACCCCTTTTTCATACAAGTGGACTCGACCAATGTGTACTTGTACTGCTGCTGCTGAATACCCGAGAGTAACAGTAACAAGGAGATACACTGATACAGTGAGAGTGTGAGGTAACCGCTTTGTAGGAGTCACAGTTGCGAGCACGTAGACTCAGAAGGAAGTCCTACTTCGATACTGAATTTCCCAGACTGTATATATATTATTATTGCTACTAACCGCATTTCTGGATCTACTAACCGTATTACCAATTGTATTATTACGTCAATACATTTATTTGCTATATTTCATTCCTGCGTTTGTCATTCATTTGAGACCGGATTTCATCCCGGTATGCACAACATTTATTTAGTGTCCTTTCTGTAGCATTTCGTGTTCAAACAACATTGGTGACACTTTGTTCAATAATTTTATCATAATGGAGGAAAACTTTTAATTAGGCAACGGTGATATTTTTATGTGAACAGTCTTTAATTAGCAAAGATACCTCCCCCATCTATTGAAGAAAATGGAGGTTTATCCCTTGTTTCCTGTTTTGGATTGGGTTTACTATTCTTTCTAAAGCCTTTTAATTGTCTTTCACTCCCACTAGCCCCTTGCGTCTTAGTGGCATTATTGCCTTGCTTGGAGTAAATTGATTTAAAAAAAATGTGTTTGTTACGATCTTATAATCTATCAATCCATAATTTTCAGGAATCTCGCTGATCTCTTTGTTTTCAATATGGCCATTTAGAAATACCTTTTTTTCGTAGTTCAATTCACTGTTTTCTTTATCATGCTTTTCTTTCTATTCTTTGAAGCGTTTTTAGTTTTGTCCAGGAAGTCTTTCCTCAGAAAAAGGATACAGTTTTAATCAACACCAAATACAGGAATAAATAACATTATAAGTTTTGCACCCGTTGCCCTCGACAATGACGAGTTGACTTATTCATTTTCCCGCCATTCTTCTTTGATGTGGAAATTTCAGACGATCTGCTGCGTTTGTTGTTCAGCCATTGGTTTTATTTTCTTGCGTTTGAGAGAGCCGGCAACGATCAGGTCAAGGGTTGGTCGGCTGTGTGGCTCACCGTAGACATTGGTTGATGTTTGGATTTATCAAAAATTTTATTGCATTCGTTAGAATCTGATTAGAGTGTTTTATAGACTAGATGTAGCTGGGTTTCAGCGAATTGTCTCTCCTGGTATGCTGAGTTGATGAAGAATGTCTGGATGAAAGCAAAAAAAAAAGTTATGAATGGGCGTGTCCTTTTCCCAAGCGAAATGAGAGCGAAGTGGGCAGAGAAGAAGAAGGGTAATGTTTTTAAATCTAGAGTGTAGAGAGGAGAGAAAATAAGAGAAAAACTTAGAGAAGAGAGAGAGAGGTGAAAATATCAGATGCTTTGTTCCAATCTTCTTCCTCAATCTCTTGTTCTAATACTTCTAATTTTTTAAGATGGAGGTCTTCCGCTTTTATCAATTTTTTCTCCGTCTTCACTCCTATTTTTTCTCAATTTCGTCATAATCTCGTTTTCAAACTTTTCTTTAGTTTACTCCTCTTTTCTCTCATTCTCTCTCCATTTCTCCCTCTTACACTTTTTCTAAAAGAAGACAGAAAGGAAGAAAAAAGAAGAGGTTTAATAATAGCAGATGTGGGTGGCGGCAGAGGTGGAAGAGGCGAAAATTGAGTAATTAATTAGGAAAAAGAAGGAAAACTTTGGTAAGATTATAAAGAGTTGCTGAAAATCCTTGGCCTCGCTAACATTTTAAATTTGAATAAAATATGAATCTTGTTTCAAATATATGCACAGGTATTGGAAGTATATTCAAGTAGTTGTATTTCATGAATAAAAATTAGATGACGTCAGGTAAAGAAATATTTTCTTTTAATTGATTTAACTGTCTACTGTATTAAAATATTAATAAACGAAAAACGAATAACTCACGTAATTTCTAAGCATATGTTTGGATATATAAAGGTAGTTGAATCAGATAGATATAAACACAGATAAATGGTTAGAAAGAAGAAAAGAAGGAAATATAGATAGAATAAGATAGATAGATGCATATGAACAAAATGAGATAGATAGATAGATAAAGAAACGACTGGAATGGATAGATAGATATGAACAGAATCACACACACACACACACACACACACACATATATATATATATATATATATATATATATATATGGGGTAGAAAAAGAAAAACAGATGTGTTAACGTAAAGGAAGGAGAAAAAATGAGAACATCTGTCGAAGAGTTTTCAGTATACGCCATGGTATCTGACATGGGAATAAATTTATTTATGAATTTATTTCAATGTATTGGCTCCAGAAAGTTGGATTCGATCCATCACAAAGAACAGCAACATTACACGCAAAAAGAAAGTGAATAAAAAAACAATGGCTAAGAAGTCGCTGTTTCTAAGTCAAGAAGCATGAGTTAATCCCCTACTCAAGCTGAAACCAAACTCTATACCCCACCAATCTTTCTTCTCAACTCTTCTTTCACTTCTTCTTTGCTTTCTGATCCTGCAATCTGCGTTCCATATCGGTGGCCTGTTCTCGCCACTTCGACGCGCGCCATGTGTGGCCAATTGCACTGAATGACTCGTACTCAGTACAAAGAGCAGCGTAAAAAGCCCATCTTCACTTTTCCTTTTAACTCATTGTTTCCTTTTCTATTCTTATCATTAATTCCCCCTCTCGGCCTTTTTATCTCTTCTTTCCGTTCTCAACACCTTCAAGAGAAATGACTTATTCGTCAGCCTTCACACTTTTTGATTAAAGAGTTCGTTATCCACCAAAGGACAGTACATGACGCCAAAGACGCATTTTGTATCTTAAATAATTGGAGAAGAACTTTTTGGCTTGATAGACATTGGCAAGACAAAGAAGGAAGTACGTAGTTACATCAGTGGTACAAATACATTTATTTTAAGCTCTGTCACTAGGATTTAGTAAGCGTAGCTTAGATGTGGCACAAGGCTGTAAAGGAGTTTACTAAGCAGTTTACAGTGAGGACTGAACTCTATTCAGTCGAAATTGATCTAGCGAGACAAGCTTGCTAACAATTACATCACGTCGAAATGCCCTAATGATTTTTTTAAGCGTAGTTAGATGAAGCACATTTTCAAAAAAATTCATAGCACCCATTGACGAAAGCTAGAAGATGTGGTACAAGGCCGTAAATGGATTTACTAAGCAGTTTATAGTGAGGATCGAATTCATGACTGAGTAGTGAGTTCGATCCTCACTCCCTAAACAAATTCAATATAATGTTTATTATAAAGATGAATAATATAATTTTGTGTTTCAATAACTTGGACCGATTTTAAATGTAAATTAAGTTTAAGCGTCTAATGATTTTTTGTTTCTTTTTCTTTCAGATTTAACAACTTAAGTCTTTGACAATTTCAACATGGAAAGATTAATAATCAAACAACGTGTTAAAGATATCGAAGCCTATTACGAAAATGGACGTTCAAATTAATCTTTCCATGGTTGAAATTGTGAAAGAATTAAGTTGTTAAATCTGAAAGAAAAATCAAAAAAAAAAATCATGAGACGCTTAAATTTAAATCACATTTAAAATCGATCCAAGTTATTGGAACACGCTTTTTTTCCTATTATCATTAACATTTAAAATGTGACGAATAATATTCGAGTTACATAATAAAATTTTACACTCGCAACTAAGATTTGTAGCCAACAGCGATAGATTCATTGAATAAAAATTATGATAGATATTCACCAGCTATATGCATCGTATGAATAAAATCCTGTGAATTAGCTGGTTAATTCCAAGTTAACTGTGAAAACATTAGCTTCAATAACAAGAAGTGAAATCGTATACACAAGGTTAAAACCAGGGGCACCTCGAAACGGTGTAATGGTTAACAAGCTTGTCTCGCTAGAACAATTACGACTGAATAGTGACTTCGATCCTCACTGGGTGGCACACACTTTCGGCCTTGTGCCGCATCGAAGCTACGCTTGGAAAATCACTATAATTTGGGCAGCTCGAGGTGGTGTAATGGTTAACAAGCTTGTCTCGCTAGATCAATTACGACTGAGTAGTGAGTTTGATTCTCACTGGTTGTCCCAGACTTTCGGCTTTGTGCCACATCTAAACTACACTTGGAAAACCACTATACAACGTTGGACTAATAAACCCGTTGTCTGAAAGATAACTATGAGCTGAATTTTGATCTGAAGTAACCACTGTATAAGGTTTCAACTATATGATTACCATTCTTTTCAATAAACCAATAATTTCGTAGTCTGAAACGTAACTATTAATCGAATTCTGATCTTAAATATTCACTGTATAATGTTTCAAGTATATGATTGATATTCCTCTCTGAATTGAATACGTTTAAAAACGAGATTATGTTAAAAAATGAATATAGGTTGTGTAAAATAAATGTTTTTTTCCACAATTAGTTTTTTTTATGTTTATGGTTTTTGTACTAAATTTCATCCAAAAAAGCTCGAGACCCACTCAATGTAGAGTGTTACGGTCAACAAAATGGTAATGTTGTATGAAGTGTGCGATCCGAATAGAAGGGGAAGGTTGTAAGAAATGAAGCTTGTGAGGATAAAGAGGAAAGATGATGATGCAACTACGCCCGCCCGCTATCTGTCTTATCCATTTTTCAGTGTCCATTAAAGATATGAAGCCTTATTAATTTGTTTAGTGACTGAAACAAGTTTTGAAATAAAGATAGATGCTCAATAATTAAATTAGTTTCCATGTTCTATAAATTTGTATTCAATTATCTTATTTGTAACTCACTCTTTTTTATTCTCTCTCTCTCTATCTCTCTCTCTCTCTCTGTGGATTGACTCAAAGTAGAATACGCCCATCACGAAATTTCGTTTCTCGGTCCATATTTGTTGTCAACTTGCAGTTAAGAGCTACACAGTTCCAAGCCCATATCCTTAGAGCATAAATAGCCTATTTTCATTCGCTTTCATTTGTTCTTCTTTCCTATATCGTATTTTCTTTTTATACTATTTTCCGTTTTAATTCACACATCACTTTTTTGAATCAATAAGTGACTGAAAAAGAAACGGACAAGAAAAAAAGAAAAAAGAATTTAAATTAAAAAAGTAATTTCTTTATTTCGTATTTTTTTATTCTTTTGAATTTTTTATATGGATTTTCTAGTTCGATATTCACTGGAACATTTTATTTGTTTCATTTGTCTCAAGTCTAAGAATCAACACAGAAGAAAAGATGCAGGTTGAATGCAGGCATAAAATGCAGTTAAATCGTTGGCACGGGGGAAAATGTGTTTGTCCATGAAGTGTAGCGAATGGAAGATGATCCATGTTTTCACGAAACTGGCAAAGTCACCTCTTTTGGTCAATTACTTTATTGCCGCGAAGTTTTGAATTCAAGAAAGGAGAGAAAAAGAATTGCAATGAGGTCAAGCGCCATTTTGTAGAAAACGGCTAATTGTCAGGATGGCCTACTTTTAATTTTCTATATCGATTTCCATGTTTGTTACACGATACGCTCATGCATAAAACATTAATCGCTGTACCCATGTGTGTGTGTGTGTGTGTGTGTATATATATATATATATATATATATATATATATATATATATATATATATATATATATATATATATAAAATATTTCTATTAAATCAATTTTTTTGGTTTTTTATATATACGTATTTATTATGCATCTGTGTACAGTTAATTACATGAAAATTATGTTTATTCCTTAGTTGGAAATACAATAAGTTAAAAATTTGTATGTGTACGAATATTCTCCCCACAGACTATATATATATATATATATATATATATATATATATATATATATATATATATATACTTTGGTATAACAACAAAATTGTCTAACCAAATCGCGTAACAGCATGGGATAATTCTCCATCCAACAAAATTTTTAATATCTAAACAACCATTAAACTAATTAAGATTTTTTTCTAGGTTTTCAGATGACATTTAGTCATCTTGACACCATTTTTCGTAAGAATCTCCTCTGAGCTATTCAGCTAGAAAGAGAACAGGTTAAAATCGTTTAATGTCGGCCGCAATATGTCTTTTCAACTAAGCAATGGTGATAGGAAAAAGATCATTCAGGTCTTTAGTAATGGTACTAACATTCATACTCTGACTTCCATCTTCAAAGTCCATTCAAAAACCATCAAGAGAACAGCGAATAAGTTTAAAATTGAGGGAAAAGTAGAGACAAAAACGGGATCAGAAGTTCACAACAGCAAGAGGGATCATCATTTTCAACTTCTTACTGACCCAAATAGAGGTCAATAGTCTTATAAAAAACTCAGGGAATTCCAGTAAGATAGCTTTAAACATTTTTAAGATACATAGGTTCAAAACTTAATCTAACAATTGAAGAATTTTGCTGTTGCATGATTTGAACAATTTTGCAGTTACACCCGATATATATATATATATATATATATATATATATATATATATATATATATATATATATATTGCAATTTTTTATTGTCATAGACAAAGAATACCATTGGAAAATTCGTAAAGGAATCAGCACATATGCTAAGCCACAAATATCCTGAGCCGACCAAGTATAGAAATGAATACAATATGGGAACCAGTAATAAAGAATGCCAGAGAAAAGCGATAATAACAACAAAAAATTGCAATATGAGCTCTGGTAAAAACATGTAATGATAACAGCAAAAATTGCAATATGAGCACTGGTAAAAAACGGTTGCTGAAGACATTAGATTTATAATATTCAGAAATTCATGCACAGATGTCCTCAAGGACACATAGCGCAGTGGATAAAGGCGTTAGTTAGACTCAATGTGAGTTCGAGACCCGGTTAACTTGGAGAAGGGAATTAACAGAAGATAACTGACAACCATTAAGTATGGCACGTGGAACTAGAATATTCTATCCCAGTTGTAGGCAGACTAGCCTAAAATGTACACGAATGACAAATGTAAACCAATCTAAGGCACACATTTACCGTAAACTTCATTTAAACTTAATGGCGCAAAAACGAAGGAATTTCAGACATATGTTAATATAGACTTTTGTCCTTGTTTCGGTGTGAGGAGCCCACCCCCAAGGATTGTAAAAGTATTTTGCATAAACCCTGTAATATATATAGCCACGAGCAGACAGTTCCTCAGTGTGGCTAGACGCCCGATTGCTACAATCTTGATCGAAACCCGACTGATTTGATGTCATACCTCTAGGCCATTGTCGCATTATTACTTATTAGCTAATTAACATGCTTATCTGGGAAAGATAGTGGAGTGGTTTCCCAATGTATCCTCGAAATATTCCTCTTCTTTATTATCTGTGAATTGTCATGACAATTCCCACATAACAAATGGAAGTAGTTTGCTTTGCGAATGATATTTCTCCAAAATGCTTAAATTACGGTAGCCATCCATTCAGACTCACTGCCACTCAAGAAATAAAAGAGAAAGAGACATTTTTTTTCCTATACATATAAATAAATGAATAAATAATGGATTGGTACAAAATTTAGGATGTAGACGATCATGACTCGTTGTCGTTTCCATTATATCTGTGAATAATAACGAAATCTCGGTTTGATGTTCATAATTGGGTGGCATTTCTTCAAGGCTATAGAGGCTAATTTACTTTGTTATTTAACCCATAGCTGGGAGTGAAATTGAGAAGAGTTGGATTCATGACTTTCATTTCAGTATTCTTGCGAAATGAACACAAATGACTAGGCTGGAATTTGAATTCAGCTCATCGATTCGACTTTCCCAGTCGATAAACGTTACACCACATAAATATCTCATTTTGTTTATTAGATTAGAATTATTGATAACAATTATATCTATAACATCAGAAAATACAGATACATGCAACTGTGTACTTGTGTATCTAAGTGTATGTGCGTATGCGCGTACTTGGATCATAATATGAAGTAAATTGAAAGTTCGTACTTTCACTTTCATTTTTACTTCTGACCAAAATTTTTAAACAAGTTAGAAATCTGGAAGCAAATAATATTCTAAAATTAACATTATAATTCTTCAAAATCTCGAGCACATGTGATCTATCTATCTATCTATCTATCTATCTATCTATCTATCTATCTATCTATAGATGTAGGGAGACTATGATAGATCTATCTATCTATCTATCTATCTATCTATCTATTTCTAAATATATATCTATCTATCTAATTTTTTCACATAAACTTCTAACGTCTCTCTCTCTCTCTCTCTATCTCTCAGTCAACATACAACTATCTATTTCAATCCACCTATATCTATCTATCTATCTATCTATCTATCTATCTATCTATCTATCTATCTCATTGTATTTTTATCAATCCAGCTCGTTTTAATCGCCAAATGTTGTTCCTCTGCTAAACCTTGGGTTTCTTTTTCCACTCGGAACTCCATTTTAAAGAAACATGATCCAATGTGTGAAGTGCTAATCTCATAATGAGAAATTTGAAACTTCCCTTTTCTCTCGAATGGATTGATGGCCCCGCAGTTCCAATATTCAGTGGCATTCACCGAAGCTCTTAGTTTCGTTACGAAAATCCCGATTCTCTTTCTTGTATGCTTACCCTCAAAATATGGGCCAGAATTTGTCGTATGGGTGAAAATGAACAGAAAAAGATGGCGATTATGGCTTACTTTGAATAGTGAAAATGTATTTTTTGATTGTTAAACACGAATGTATATTTTGAAATTAGAATAAATTAGTCATTCGTTATTGCTTGTTTTTTAAAGAGTCCTTATAGACAAATCAATAAAGAAAACCGAGAAGAAAGAAGACTGTAGTTATGGCCGTTAGCAAGAGAGACAGTCCAGTCAGCGAACGAAGAATTGGAGGCGGCAAAATTAAGTAAGTACGAAAATGTGGCGGAAAGAAATGTGACACCGAAATCCGAGGGCACATTGGGATAGCGAAAGATGCCTTGTAAAAACTAAGCAAAGTATTAAGAAACAGGAAAGATCAACTTTCATGAAATATACGTTTGGTAAAACCTACAGAAATAAAAATAAGAAGAAAGAAAAAGCTTGAAAAAGAAAAAAGAAAGATTAAACACGGAAGAAAAAGAAAGAAAGATTAAAAAAGAATAATAAGAAAGAAAGAAAGAAAGAAAGAAAGAAAGAACAACTATCGTGAAATACACGTTCAGTAAAACGTACTCCAATGAAAAAGATGAGAAGAAATAAAAAGGCTTGAAAAAGAAAAAAGAAAGATTAAAAACGTAAAAAAAAGAAAGAGGAAAAAACAGAGGAGTAAGAAAGAAAATTCAACTATCGTGAAATAAAAAAATTACGCCAATGAAAAAGATGAGAAAGAAAAAAGCTTAGAAAAGAAGAAGAGAAAGATTAAAAACGGAAGAAAGAAAAATGAAAAAATGGACGAATAAGAAAGAAAGAATGAAAGAAAGGTTAAAAACAATAAAAAAAAAAAAGAAAGGAAGTTCAATTATCGTGAAATAAACGTTCAGTAAAACTTACACCAATGAAAAAAATGAGAAGAAGAACGAAAAAGCTTGAACAAAAAAAAAGAAAGATGAAAAACGGAATAATAAGAAAGAAAGAAAGAAAGAAAGAAAGAAAGAAAGATTAAAACAGAATAATAAGAAAGAAAGAAATTTCATTAATACCAAAGAGAGGAGTGCTAAATTGCTAAATAATATCACTCCTCATATATGGCGGTAAATGCTGGACAATTACTTCACAGAGGAAGAGGAAACGTAAGACAAGTGAGATGTGGTTGTGAAGAAGGATGTTGAGATTATCATGGACTGGACATGTGTGTCATAAGGAAGTTTTAAGGAAAGCGAAAGCAAAATAGAAATAGGTGAAATTTCTAGGATCTACAGAAGGCAAAAAAGTGTGTAACTTGCCTAACGAGCTGGCATAACAGAGACTGGGAAGGGCAGTAAGAAGACAAACATTACGAATAGCTACAAAGGATAGGAAGTTGTGGAGAGCCATGATCAAACTACCTAACAAGCTTGTGTAGACGGGTGACAGAACAGGCAGTGGGAAGTCATGACAGAGATTGGGAAGGATACTAAAAGGAGAAACACTGCTAAGAGCTACAAAGAATAGGAAGTTGTGGAGAACCATGATCAACGTACCTAACAAGCCTGTGTAAACGGATGACAGAACAAAGAGTGGGGAGAATATTAAAAATACAAATACTTCTAAGAGCTACAAAGGATAGGAAGTTGTGGAGAGCCATCATCAACCTTCCTAACATGTTTGTGTAAACGAATCACAGAACAAGGAATGGGAACGATATTAAAGTTACAAACACTGCTAAGAGATACAAAGGATAGGAAAGTGTGGAGAACAATGATCAGCCTGACTAACAAGCTTGTGTAAACGGATGATATAACATGGATAGCTACTAAGAGGACAAACATTACTTAGAAGTACAAAGAATAGGAAGCTGCGGAGAACCATGATCACCCATGTTTTGAAGAGGTACTGCACATAAAAGCATATGTAAGCTGGATGATAAGATAAATTAAATAGTCATACAATTGTGCAGTTATTGAAGGGAAGTGAGATAGTTATATGCTATGCGTGATACACACTTAGGCGCTCATGTAACTTTCGATACATGACTGACGAGGCAGTAAGTTGCCATTTCTTTCTGCGGTAGACCAGTTACCATCCAAAGCTATAGAACCTTTTCTTGATGGGATGAGGTTGTTGGTAGTGACCCCCCATATTCAGAAGGTGCTTAAGTCCCCCGAGACATATGGTGCCCCCACTGTCGGGAAAGATCGTCATCCTAGCGCTGTGATTTCTGGGGATATTCCTAATTTGTCTGGGATCCGGTTTTGGCGAGAATGGGACAACATATTTACTCATAGCTGGGAGAGAAGAGGATTCCTACCTTTCAAATAGAAATATAGATTAAACCAGGATTTTTACCGTCACACTATGAATATTTGTAACTACTTGGCGTAGCAGTTAAGTTGAAGCAGTCAATATAGTTGGTTCCTAATTATGAACGTATCCTGGTTTCATAAAAGTATGAATTGCAACTTTTATTATTAAGAGAAAGGCTTGAGTGCATACGAAAGAACACAGATATTGCGATGTTCTGTCAACTTCCGTTTCCTGACAACATAGCTCTTCGTTAATAAAAGGAAATTTAAATGCGAAAAGGAAAAGACAGGAAGGTTAATGAATGAAAAATGAAAGAAGAAGAAAGTCGAAATGAAAGGAACAAAGAGAAGCGTAAAGAAATAAAGAAATCAGAAGAAAAAAAAATCCCCCAAGGAACAAGTCACATGGAACGAAAGAAAAGGAGAAATTGAATGATAGAAAGAAACTGAATGCAAGTCTATTAAGAAAATGGAAAAGAGTTGTGGGTTGAAGTGGGAAGGTCAGGAAGACAAGCAGATAAACAAGAACAAGAAGGAAAAGTAAAGGAGGGGGAGTAGGAAGAAGAGGAGAAGGTGTAGGAGGAAAAAGAAGGATAACGAGAAGAGGAGGAGGAGGAGGTGAAGAAGAAGAAGAAGAGAAGAAGAAGGTGGAGGATGAGGAGGATAAGAAGAGGAAGAGGAGGGGAAGAAATAAAAGAAGAAGGTGGATGAGAAGAAAAGAAGAAGACGACTCCAGAGAAGAAGAAAAAGAAGAAGAACGGAAGAAGAAGGTGGAGGAGGAGGAGGAGGAGAAGAAGAAGAGGAGGAGGGGAAGAAATAAAAGAAGAAGGTGGATGAGAAAAAAGAAGGAGAAGGAGGAGGAGGAGGAGGAGGAGACGAAGAAGGTGGAAGAGGAGAAGTGAGGAGGAGGAGGGGAAGATGGTTGAGAAGTAGAAGTGAAGGAGGAGAAGAAGGTGAAGAAAAAGAAGTGGTGAAGAAGAAGAAGAAAAAACGAGAAAAAAGACAAAAAACAAGGAAATGAAGGGATGTTGTAGATTTAATTGAGTGAGGTCCGCGAATATCTGTGATGCTCGTTATGCATGGCGTGAGGGTGGTGAAAAGGGATATCGAAGAACGGTTATTCAACAGTGGGTCGTATGTGAATGGGCTGGTAATAGAGAGAGAGAAGGAACTGGTTTATTAGGGCGTAAAGGAAAATGTGTGTTAATTTGAATGTGTGTGTGTGTGTGTGAGAGAGAGAGAGAGAAGAGATCAAATTCATCGGCTGGGGAGTTTAAAGAAATTAAAATGCCGAAAGAGATTAATTTTCTATATTTCGAAAGGACGAGAAATGCCAGGATGTATGCAATATTAATAAATTCAAAATCAGAAAACTTAGAGAAAAAAAAAAAAAAAAAGAAAAAAAGATGACATAAGAGAGACAGAGAAAATTTTTGGAGGTTCTTCTGGTGAATAGTTTCTTTAATACATTGTGCATTCCCAAAGACACACACAGACAAACACAATTTGTGTGATAGATAATTATTTTAAATAGATAGATAGGTAAAAAAAGAGTATTTGTGTGTGTGTGTGTGTGAGAGAGAGAGAGAGAGAAGAAAGAGAGAGAGAGAGAGAGAGAGTTATCATTTATAATAGAGACGAAAAAAAAAAGAAAATGTGTGGATATGTATGAAGATAAAATGAAACAAAACAAATATGAGATAATAAAGAAAAAACAGAAAGAGAAAATATTTGTGTGTTTTAGTGTTATTAATGTGTGTGAGAGATGATGTCTTATGACAGAGATAAAGATTTGAGAGTTTTGAGAAAGAGAATGCGTGAGTTCTTGGAGAGATATAGAGAACAAAGAAACACTAAATTGTATCAATGAGAGAGAAAATGAGAGTATCGAAAATGAGAGATTTACAATTAGACATTCTGTGATTTTAAGGAGAAAAATGAAGCAGAAACAGAGAGTGAGTGAGAGACAAAGAGATTAAGAGAGAGAGAGAGAGAGAGAATAAGAAAGAGTGAGTGAAAGAAAGGAAGAATGAGAAAGAGCGGGTAACATAAAGATCAATAAATGGTGAGTGTTTCGTTATTTACATGGTTGGGAATGTTATCCTCCTTAACAAAGCCATATTCACGACGTTTCGGGCCGGCGCTCCGGCCTTCTTCAGGTGATTGGAATTTTGAACTGAACCCTTTATTTCGTCTACTGGGGTATATTATTCTAGTTCCACGTGCCATACCTATTCCGGATGTCTCAGCTATCTCCCTTTAACAACCCTCCAAGTTTTTGTTCACCACTGCTGTGGTCAGGTATTGAACTCACAACTCTTTGGGTCAAGTCATTGGATTCAACCAACGCTTTTAGCCACTGGGCCATGTGTCCTTGTGGATACTGACGGGAAAAACCATCTTCTCCTCCCCTGCCACCTTCTTTTATTTTAAGAATTTGTAGCTCTAAGAACATTTTTAGCCCTTTACTATCTCTTCCTCTGTTCTGTCAGCCATTCCCACATATTCATTAACTACAATACTGTATATGCCTGCTTCTAGAGCTTTCAGTATGAACAGTTTGTATTACATTTTCGGCACCTTCTTTATTCATCATTTACTATTCCAGAAATTTCAGCTGTATCTCTTAAATAGTCATATAAAAGAAACTTACGTGCAAGACTTCGTCGTTGATTTAATGATCTGTCTATTTTAATCTCGACATCCTGATTACAAATCTCTCTACTTTGAAGCATTACGAAAGTGACAACAATATTCGTTGAAATCACAAAAGTGGTAATGACATTCGTTGACATCACAAAATATCACATGAAATAGACTTTAGGTCACACAATTATTTTATATATTTTTTGTTTATACGTTATTTTTTATAAATAACAAATAAATAAGTAAATGATCCGTTTAAAACAAACAGTTTAACAACATTTACCGGCCTGAATATAAGGAAATTTCATATAAGATATAATCTTCAATCGAACCTTTATCCTATACCCAACCGTATATAGATGCTGATATATATATATATATAGATATTAATATCTGGTTGGCAAGATAGTTATATTACAAGCTTTTTGAACTATTTTCAATGAAGGATTTTTATTATTCAAAAAGTAATAAAATTGATTCATTGTAAACATATAGCCATAACATTGATAAAAAACATATAAACATATATATATATATATATATATATATATATATATATATATAAAATTTCAAATTAAAAAATAATAATGTTTTTTTTTATGAAAGTATTTATTTATTTATATATATATATTTGATATTTCAAATTGTCCTCAATTTTTCATTTTTTTTTAAACTGTTTGTTAAAATAATTTATTGTTAGTTGATTTAACTGAATTTAGAATATTTTAGTCATTTGATTCACGTGACGTCTACGTCTCAAAATAACGCTATTTGCTAACAAACAGTAAAATTTATTTGTAAAAAAAGTTATTTCTGATGAAAGATTGAGGACAATTTGAAATATCAA
Organism: Acanthosepion pharaonis; assembly: GCA_903632075.3. Lineage (NCBI taxonomy): Eukaryota > Metazoa > Mollusca > Cephalopoda > Sepiida > Sepiidae > Acanthosepion > Acanthosepion pharaonis. Next base: position 163,366 of record CAHIKZ030002539.1, on the reverse strand, counting down.
AAATTATTATTATTTTTAAAATAAAAAAATTATTTCTAATTTGAAACTTTTTCTATATATACATATTAAGAAAGTATACATAAAATTTCTATATGTATTTATATATATATATATATATATTAAAGACATTTTTTATGTTTAACGTTGTTATTTATAGATACAAGTATTTAAGCAAATGCTCTGTTTATGATAAACAGTATTAAATTAACATTTATTTTGAATGTCCACTTGTTTTCATAGAAAATATTCGTTCTTTGACAGGATTTCCGAACCTGCATCCCATATTTCATTTACGCTGAGTTGAGAAAGAATTACAGCCTGGAGAGAGACCATCAAAATAGAAAATAAATCTTCTCCAACAATTATTCGGATTATAAATTCTATCAATATCTGAAAAACGGACTGGGCAACTCCGCCCATATTGATAACAGTAATTATTTCGGCCTGATATTTGTCCTTTATTAAAATTATAGAATGAAGATCATTTACTTTAAATCATTTATATTTTATCTTATCTTTAGAATGGGTATATATAATAGTTCCAAAACGGAGGTCGGATGAATTTAAGCCAATATTCTAAAAAATGCACGGGGGCAATCCGTTCATCGTGAAAGGCAGTTCTGGGTCTGAAATTGATGGAATGTAACTATTGGTTTTGAAGCATTGATATATATTTGTTAACTATTTCAAATTTAAAGAACAACAAAATTTTATTTTTGCTTGAAAGAGTATAATGTGAGTTGTATTAGATAATATTACAGCATTACATTTTCCGCTTGAAAAGAAACACTTCTAGTCGCTCCTTTAAAATACCCTTGTGCCGGATTTGGAACGAGTGGGCATCTTAAATGAACAAATACTCATTGATCAAAGTTCAGATGAGTATCTTCGTTTGCCAGATTCATAGCCATCTTAATTTGAAAACGGTGAATCAACCTCAGATTTTCTTAATACCCCAATTTCTCCTCCAATCATTTTGTAAAGCTAGGAAGAACAGAAAAACAAAAAATACAAAACTTAAAGATAGAATACGACTTGTTACTTATGAATAAACGACATCGAAGTCCTTCACTTGCTTCATTCTTGGTATATCTTTTGTCGTATTTCTTTCGAAGATTCTTGACTCGTTTTTCCTGTCAACATTGCGAGAAAAAGTTTTCTAGCGTGAATGTACATTGCAAACTGTTTGACAGCTTTAAGGGATGCACACATCATTTTATATCACCACAAATTCAAAGACTTGTTTCTTGTTTACAATTATCTGAATCGCGTTAAAATAAAAAGAAGAAAAAGTTGAAAGGCATTTAAAGGAAACTTGCATAACATCAACTGACACTCTATCTTTTCATGCATTCAATCCATCAATCAATTTTTCGACCTATCTTTTTGTTCATTAAATCATCATACGAGCCATATTTTCAAAGGAGTTGTTAAAGCCTAAAAAGCACAGTTTTCTTCTATCTATCTAATATATATATATATCTATTATGTAAAAGTAAATACTTTGGTAAAGATTAATCGATATAATTTTCAAAGTATGTAAAATTCATTTTTTTTATATAATGCAGACTCCTTGCTGCCTTGTAAAATTATGTAGTTAGACTGAGTGTCCATCATACATAAAATAGGAATTTACCATCAATCACAATCATCTTTATCATATATATCATTATATATATATATATATATATATATATATATATAAAATAATGTGATGTTTGCCTATCCGTGATCCGTATATTTTATTTATATATATATAATATATATATATAGAACTATCCTGATATATATTTGTGTGTTTTGTATAAGTGTGTCAAAAATGTTACAATATATATATATATATATATATATATAAATATATATATTTAAAAAAAAAAATCAAGATATATAATTGAATATTATAGATTTTTTTTTTTATTAATAGTGAAAAAATTGTTTACAGAAGATATTATTTTAATTGATTTAAAAATGGTTTTTCACATGTCTTCTTTAAATGTTTCAAAATAGAATAAATTTAATTTTGCTTTAAATTATTTCAGTTCCTTAATGGAATATGCATGCCTCTTCTCCCTCACTGACTCCACTTGGCTGTTATATGTGTATTTGACGGACGTGTAGGATTCAGAAGAGCCAAGAGCTTGTCTGAGAGATAATGTCTATAAAATTCAGTCATTGACTACGCCATTTTTATTACAAATCATTTCTAAAACGCGTACCATCGATTCATCTTTACCGTATTTTTCTATAGATATATATTTCAATATTTTTCCGATTAACACACATTGGAACATAAATATATATATATTTATATATATATATATTTATGATATAGTTTTATGTAAATGACAAGAATTTTAAGGGAAGGAAAATGGAATGGTTTCTGTGCAAATATGTATAGTTATTAATATAATCCAGATATATTATATATATATATTATATATGGTGAAAATCGTGATTATGGATTACTTTCTGAAATTTCATGAAATGTCAAGGGAAGGATAATGGAATGGTTTCCTGTTGACTTTTCTTATTCTGAAATCCAGAGTTTACTCTGATATTCTTATCCATTGTCTTACTGATTTAATTTTATGTTAAAGTTTCAGAATCCATTTTATTTTATATTTAATTCTACGTTCATTCTTTATTATATAGAATCTTTTTTAAATCCATTTTAAAAACAATCAATCGCTCGCAGAAACATATTTTTACAGACAAAACTTCAGTGACAATCGCCATTTTAAAAACAGAATAGAAAAAAGAAACAAAGTAAAAAAACAAAAAAACAATTACAATCGCACATTAAACATGAATTACTGACACAAATAAAACTAAAAATTGATTCAAACAATTTATAAAATTTTGTTTGTACCCATAGCGAAAGAAAAAATAAATAAAAAGTAGACGAAAAACAAGAAAAAAAAAAAAAAAAAAAAAAATTAAAAAAAAACTACAAATTAAACCTTGCTGCAGTTTTTCCTACATCTGTCACCATTTATTTTCACTTGTGTCATATCAACGATATCATAGTCTTATTTTCCTGTAACAATGACTGAACGCAGCTGTAAAATAATAATAAACTGGCTGTATATCATTTATTACAAAGAGTAAAAAAAAAAAAAAAAGGGTTGCCGAGAAGAAATGTTTCACCTTCAAGGCTCAACGTCATGTCAAATCATTATCTTTTATCTGAAGTTAATTCAGCATTTTTTCCCTGTCCTTAAGGCTTTTGTAAATCAATGACTTTCTGTTTCAGATACGGGTTTTAAATTTTGTTCATTGAAACTTACTTGGTTTATGAGGAAAGGTCATCAAAATAAATACTAGCAGAAAAGGAAATTGTCGAAATCTACTGTTACTGGTAAGAAATGACTCACGCCATGAGATATAAAGAAATAGCTGAGATTTCAAACTTTTAATAACATGTTGTCACAAACAGCAGAAAAAAAAAAAACTAAAAACAAAACATTGCACATGTTAGACATCTAAAATATTGAAAGCATCAGCTTAGGGGATTAATTGTAGTATCGCTTTTCTTTCCTGTTCTAAGCAGGAATTTGTTTTGCTTATAGACTAATCTGGTACTGGATAGTTTTAAACTTGGATATATAAAATCTGTGAAGCCTAAATAGTTAGAGATATGTACAAATAGAGATAGGAATAAAAGAGAGAAAACAAAACAAGGTTAGAAAAGAAAGAAGTAAACAGAAAAGAAACGAGAAGATACAAATAAAGAGGAAAAAAGAAAAGAAAAAGCAAAGAAAAAGAAAAGAAAAAAGAAAAGTAATAAGACGATAAAAAAAACAAAATAAAAAAAATAGAAAAAAAAGAAAAGAAACAAGAACATAAAAGAAAGGAAAGGAGAAAAGAAAAAGAAAAAAGAAAAGAAAAGAGATAAAAAGAAAGAAAATTTATAAAAAGGAAAGGAAAATAGAAAACCAAAGGGAAGGAAGAAAAAGAAAATGAAAAGCAAGTGAAAAATAAAATATAAAAGAAAAAGAAATGAAAATAAAATAAAAAAAAATAAGTAAAAAATAAAAATAAAATAAAGTAGAAAAATAAAATAAATAAATAAAATATGAAATGAAAGAGGAAGTGAGAAAGGAAAAAAGTTTGTATCAAAAAGGGAAAAAGAAAGACAATAAAAGAACAAAGAAAAAGTACAAAATTTCGAAAAACGAAAAGAAAAATTAATATTATAAGAAGGAAAGAAAAAATAAATGGAAAAAAAAGAAAAAATGAATCAAAAGAAAATGAAAAAGAATAAGAAAAAAGACAAGAATAACAGAAAAGATTTGATTTGTTTAACGACATATCAACTCATTCATGGGTCATTTAATGCCGAAATTTAATTTTACTGGGAGCTTTGAAGTAATAAAAATACGATATACGTTATTCTGCTTTCACAATTGTATACATCATGATGATACTCGGCTTTGATGCATATATATGTGGACATAATTACTAGAGGCAGTGAGATATGTTTTATGTTGCAATTTTGTTGAAGTTATACTTTGGAATTCAGTTTGATTTCTTTAAGAAATCGTAGAATATTCTATGGATTAATGTCGTGAAAGAATTCTTTCATGTTGGTTGATTTTTAGCGGCATATCAACACTTATATGTGATATTTAATGCCGAAATCTAAATATTTTTATCATAATTTTATGGCTTCAAATAAATATATTTTGAACGCAGTTGTACGCCTTCAACTACAGATAAAATGCCATTTTGCTATAAAAATGTATAGCTGGTATTTTTGGTATAAAAATGTATTTTTATACTTTTATAATGTTTTGTTTGAGGGTTCCATATTTTCCCATAGCTGAGACCCTAATGGGTGCTCTAACACCGGGTCAGGGTTGACCTGGGAAGAATAGCAATTAAGAAGTGGTCACACGCTCCTGAAAATCTCCGATTTCCCGATCAGAGAGAGGTCTTGCTGGCGAATATAAAAGAAAGAATACTGAAATAAAAGAAATATCAAAAGAAAGAAAATTGGCAAAAAAAAAAAAAATAAAAAAAATAAAAATAAAATAAAATAAAAAATAAAGAAAAAAAAAAGAAAAGAGAAAAAGAATAAAAAAAATGAAAAACTAATCCTATTAAGGACAAAAACTTGGAAATTAGTTTATAATTGTTGGATTTTTAATATATATTTTTTAAATAATTTAATGACAACGAAACGTTCATTTGTAAGATTTGCAAGTTGAATTTGTTCGTTTCTTCTAACATTGATTTAGTAAAGTGAATCTTTTTCGTAGAGTGAAGACAATTTTGAATTTGCTTTCATTTAATTAATAAGGAAAGAAAGAAATAAGAAGGAAGAAATAAAAAAATTAAAAAAAAGACAAGCAAAAAGCCGCGTTCAATTTCAACGAAAGAAAGTATTGTTATATGAATTTATATTTGTTGCTTAGCAACAAACAGCAGCAGAGACGAAAACTGGACATTGAAGATTGGCAAGATGAACAATTTCGCTGTGATGTTCCAGGCAAAACAAGTAAACAAAAAGAAACGAAATGGGGTTAGATCATCAACTAAACATTGTTTATCAGTTATTTTGGTTTTCTTCATCAACAATTCTTCTTCTTTGACATTAAAATGAAACTGTATTAAAATTTGGATTTAACTTTGTATAAAGAAGAGAATAAAAAATGTTAATAGGGTGTGACAACATTTTTAAAGAATTAAATAAAATAAATAATTAATAGTATTTATTCACATTTAATGATTTTAAAAAGATAAAGATTCATATATTTAACCAAGAATGTATGAAAAAATATATGAATCTTTATCTTCTTAAAAAGAAGTAGTAAAAAATAAAAATGGAGGCACGGCGGAGTAAGGAATAAGCGGCTCGGATTGAGGAATTGGAGTGCCGAGTTCGAATTCCAGTCGAATCCATTACATTCACTTACATGCTAATACCCCTGGGAAAGGTATGAATCCTCTTCTTCTCTCCTCACCATCAATGGGTAAATAGCAGGACAGACCGAGTTGCTTTGAATGGAAAAATCTGCCTCGTCAGTCATGTATCGAAAGATACATGATTGCCAACGCGTGTATCACGCATTGCACATAACTGACTGAATAAAAAAAATACGATATACGTTATTTTGCTTTCATAGTAGATGATACTCAGATTTTGTGAATATAGATGTTTATATGGACATGGTTACTACAGGCAGATACGTGTTTTATGCATGTATGGTTCTAGGCGTTTCTTTTCTCCTCGCTCTAGCCTGTGCGATCGTTGACGATGTCTTCTCACCTCTCGATGTCCTTGTCCATCGCCCTCATATCCCTTCTGCAGACGTCCTTGAAGCAAAGACGACGTCGCCCTGGTGCCCTCTTGCCGGCGTCCAGTTCACCATACAGAAGGAACTTCGTATCCCCTTCCCATCAACAGACTGTTGCTTCTTTTGCCATCGCGGTGAGGCGACGCTGGAGAGTCCTTTCTAGGGCGCAGGACTGGTCAGGTTTTTATGAGAGATCGGCGGTTGTCTATGCAGCACGCCTCCCTTCTACACGCCACTGATGTTATCCAAGGGAAAGGTAAGAGTCCAGTGCAGCTTGGCACCGGCGTTGTTATATATATATATATTATTTAAAAGAAGGGAGTTGGCCGGAATCGGGATTATCGAGTCAATGTGAACGATCCTTTCCTTAGCTGCATAGTATGCGCTTCACCAGGGTTACATACAGCAGTTTTGAATTCAGAGTTTTCCTTCTCCAAGACTAGTTGCCACCTAAGGCTATAGAACCTACCCTGTCTTAATATTTATCCATAGCTGGCGGGAGAAGAGCTGGATTCGTATTTTCTCAATGGTATTAGAATGTAGGTGAACGTGATGAACTATTTATATATACATTATCTATATTCGGACAAATGTTCTCATCTTTATTAGCACAACGTTTTAAATCCTATAAATTTATAAAACTAGCAGTTATTAGCTTTGTGAATTCAGATAGCTTTATTTAGAAACAAGTAGCATTTAAATTAGTATTTTTAAGCATATCTTTTATGAAACTAGCCAACTGATGAATGTAATATTAAACATAGAAACGAAAAAGAAACATTGCTACAACATTAAATATATTCTAACTATTGATTTAAGACAGCAGATCAAATACGAATTGATGTCTCTTGAAATAATTAGCATTAACGAATTTCAAATTAAGTTAAATCTCGGTGTGTCGCATTTAACGGTTTTCATTAAATTATCTTACGCTCGTCTGTGTGCTAATTGTTTAGTATTATTTCTGCACGCAGATTGTTTTTTTGCGCAAAAGAAATAATATAAATAATTCAATAATTCATAAAATGAAATGGAAAAATTGAAAAAAAAAAATGGTTAAAAAGAAGAAAGAAAAATTAAAAAACAATGATTTTCGGTGCTATGTCTCAGTGGCAGGAAGTCATATTGTCACTTTGTCTCCTACTACAAAAGGCTAGCAGATTCAAAATGGCCGTTCGCTATTAATTCTGTTACTAAAATATAAAATACAATTAGCATCGATAATTTCCTTTGATTTCCTTTTTATTTCTACCGCCTGTTTAGGTTTCATGTATTTTTTCTAGACATTTTAGATTTCCGGTTATTTTAAAGATGTTTTTTTTTTTTTTATCGTCATCATTACACTTCGGTAACTTCCGTTTCTTTTGCATTTAATCCATCTTTGCAATTTAAAAAATTTTTTTTTTCCATTTTCTGTTTTTTCTTTTTATGTCGTCATTATTCATATATTTTATTTCTTTCTTTGGTCACACTTTCCAAAACTTAACATTTCTTAAATCCAATTTTTATTTCTCCTTTCTTACTTTTATTCGTATCTCACGACATATATTCTTTTATCACTCATTTTTGTTTGTCGTCTTTTCACTAATTCTTTCTATTTTGTTTCTTCGAAACTGTTCAAAATTCTTCCTTAACTTTCCATTCATTTTCTTTTTTTTCTTTTATTCTTTAAATAATATTTTTCACTTTTCCCAACGGAATATTTTCTTTCTTTCTTGTTTTCCCAGAATTTGTGAATTTGAAAAAGAAAAAAAAAAAAAAAAGAATTACTTGTCCCTTTCTTTGATCATAACGCGTTACCATTGAGAGGTATGAAAAAATAAAAAGGAAAACCTTTCATTATGTCTAAGTATTTTGCAAAATTTGGCATTAAGAATCTCTTAGTATTCATCAAAAATATCTTTATTAACGATGAGAGTTTGGCAAACTTTTTGGACATTAACTAGTATTTTCCACTAGTTATGGCGTAAGTAGATAAACATGAGCGAGTTCAGGGTCAATAAATAATCTTATAGAGTGGGGGGGGGGGCTAAATTTAAAAAAAAAAACCCAAACAAACAAAAAAAACAAAACATGACCGTTCAGGTTTGGATTAAATTAGTGGGTATTCGACAGTATATCTTATAAATAAGCGCTCTAAATTAAACAGAGGGTCACGGCCATGTGACGTTGAAACATCGGTTTCCCTACGTTAAGCAATGACGAGCCTGGTCATTACCAAGATGGGTGACCGCTTGGGAATACTGTAAACTTCGATGTGCCGGTAGTGTAATGGATAATGTCACCGAATTTGAAATCGCAGAGTGTGGTTCCCATTTCAGTTGGGTTCGTTATATTCGCTTACGCGCAAATACCCTTGGAAAAAGCATGAACCCACCGGGTTAATTAGTAAGACTTGTATGACTAAATCATTGTTATCTCTCCCCACCAATTTCTTACAATGTAAAAAAAAATATTTTTCTGGCTTTAAATAACCAGAAAAGGGTTGATGAACTGTAAAAAACGAATCAATCAATAAAAAAAGAAAATGAGCGCACAGGGTCAGATTAAATTAGTGCCGATAGTCTAGCTTATAAAATTTTAAAAATATGAACCTTCAGGTCGATGATACGATCCTTTGACAATAAACCATTAGTGCATTTGTCATTGATAATAAAATGTCATTATTTCTATTATCTCAATGCTTTGCTTTATAGAAGAAAAACATGGAAAAGATGTGATATATTGAATAATAGTTAAAAGGAGATAGGATATGTAGAATAATAGTAAAACTATGAATAAACACCTAGAGATTATTATTATTATTCGGCACATAATTTCGGATTGGAAGTCAACGAAGTCGACGTGTTTGACTGTATTCTGTGAACTGCAGCATATCACGCTTCATATTATGAAGAAATTACGAGAAATACACACACACGTACGCATAAAGGAAGGTAAGATGATTTTTCCATTGATATAAAAAATGTTACATTTATGATAGTCGTGGTGCCAAGAATTTAAGTATACCAGTCTTAAAAGGCACAATCTGTTAACGTGGAAAGGAAATATTAAAAATCAGACCAAATGAGAGACAGTCGTAGGAATATAATAAAATAGAGCGAAAGAAAAAATAGTAAGGGGGGAAGGAATAAAAGAAAAAAGAAAGACGGAAGGAAAGATGAAAGTAGGAAAGAAGCGTGGAGGAGAGGAAGGGAAAAGTGAATAAAGACCAAGAAGAAAGAAAGAAAGAAAGAAAGAAAGAAAGAAAGAAAGAAAGAAAAAAAGAAAGGGGGAATCAAATGAGGGGCGGAAAGAGCAGAAAGAAAGATGAAAGAAAAGGAAGAAAAAAGGAAGTTAGGAATGAACGAAGGAAGGTAGGAAAGAAATCCGAAGAAAAAAGAAAGACGAAAGTAAAGGAAAGAAGAGTGGAAGACAGGAAGGGAAAAGTGAATAAAGACCAAGAAGAAAGAAAGAAAAAACGAAGGAAAGGAGGGGAGAATCAAATGAGGGGAGGTAAGAGAAGAAAGAAAAACGAAAGAAATGAAGGTAGGAAGGTGGAAGGTAGGAATGAACAAAGGAAAGTAGGGAAGAAAGACAGAAGACAAAAAAGAAAGGACAAAAGGAAGATAAGAGGAAGGAGGAACAAAAAAAAAAAGAAGAACGAATAGAAGGATTGGAAAGAGAAAGAGAGAAAGATTGTAGGAAAGTTAGAAAAAAGTAATCCCAAATTTCTACTACCCTCTCTTCCAATCATATCACCCATTGTATTCAGCATTAACATTTCGACTTTAACCACACAATTATGTTTACAGAGGGTTTGCATGGTATTCCTATAATAGTATTGCAAATATTCTCAAAGAGTGTGTGCGCGTAGCGTAGCTGTTATGGGCGTTTCGATTGAGATTTCGTGCTGTGTTCAAATGCCAACCAAAGCGGTTGCGTTCTGTTTCGCATAGAAAGTTATCAATATACGCCTTCCTCTTCCAGCTAGGAGTTAATAACAAGACTGTCAAGCTTTAGTTGACAAGCACTTTATCGAAAAGAGACAGCTAAAATCTTTTGGACAAGGAAAGAAGGCTCAGAGAACTTAGCACAAACAGGGTAGATTAAAAGCAAGAAAAGTACAGCAAAAGAAAAGGTAGCAGAAAAAACAGAGAGCAGAGAGATAGGAGTGAAAGAGCGAAACACAGAAAAAAGAAAGGGTGACAGAAAAAGAGAGAGAGAGAGAGAAAGAGAGAGTGAGAGGAGTGAAAGAGTGAAAGACAAAAAAAAAGAAAGGGGACAGAAAAGAGAGAGAGAGGGGGAGAGACAGAAATAGAGAGAGAGAAGAGAGAAAAAGAGAAGAGAAAGACAGAAAAGAGGGGGAGAAGAAAAAAAATAGCAGAGAATGATAAAAGAAAAAAAGAAGAAAAAGAAATTGGGGGGGGGAAATAAAAAAGAGACATAAAAGATATAAAAAGATTAAGAGGGACAGAGAAAGAGCGAAGGAGAAAAAAAAGTTAAATCCAAAATAGCAGAGAATGATAAGAGAAAGAAAAGAAGGGGAACAGGGGGGCAGAAAAAGAGAGAGAGAGAGAGAGAGAGAGAGAGAGATAGATAGAGAGAGAGAGAGATGGAGAGGACGAGGAGTGAAAGAGCGAAAGACAGAAAAAGAAAGGGGGCAGAAGAAAAAAATAGCAGAGAATGATAGGGAGAAAGAAAAGTGAAATAGCGAGACAGAAAAAGAAAGGGGGGGCAGAAAAAACAGAGAGAGAGAGAAAGATATATATATATAGAGAGAGATGGAAGGGACGAAATCAAAGAGCGAAAGACAGAAAAAGAAAGGGGCAGAAAAAAAAATAGCAGAAATGATAAGGAGAAAGAAAAGTTAAATAGCGAGACAGAAAATGAAGGGGGGGCAGAAAAAACAGAGAGAGAGAGAGAGATAGATAGAGAGAGAGAGAGATGGAGAGGACGAGGAGGGAAAGAGCGAAAGACAGAAAAAGAAAGGGGGCAGAAGAAAAAAATAGCAGAGAATGATAGGGAGAAAGAAAAGTGAAATAGCGAGACAGAAAAAGGAAGGGGGGCAGAAAAAACAGATAGAGAGAAAAAGAAAGAAAGATAGATAGATAGATAGATAGATAGATAGATAGAGAGAGAGAGAGAGAGAGAGAGATGGAGAGCACGAGAAGTGAAAGAGCGAAAGACAAAAAGAAAGGGGGCAGAAGAAAAAAGCAGAGAATGATAGGGAGAAAGAAAAGTGAAATAGCGAGACAGAAAAAGAAAGGGGTGAAAACAGTGAGAGATAGAGAGAGGAGAAAGAGTGGGAAAAAAAGAGATAACGAGGAGAAGCGATACACTGGGAGATAAATATAATCAAGGAGAGAGAAATACAGAAAGAAAGTAAATAGAGAGAGCGAGCAGGAGAGAGTGAGTATGTGAGGGAGAAAGAGTGAGGGAGAGAGATTCCTAAAAATACAAAGATAAAAACAAAAGCAAAGAGGAGAGAAAGTGTGAGGCACAGAGAAAGAAAGGATAGCACACAGAGAAAGATAGAGTGAGTGAGAGAGAGAGAGAGAGGGAGAGAGAAAAGGAGAGAGAGTGTGAAACAAAGACAAAGAGACAAATGTAGGCAAAGGGAGAAAGATTCAGAAAGAAATTGAAAAGCTAAAGAGAGAGAGAGAGAGAGAGAGAGAGAGAGAGAGAGAGAGAGAGAGAGGAAACAGGTAATTACTTGGATTGCAACTGCTTTGAGAAAAAAAAGTACATGTCACCATTACAAGAAATATGACTCTAGAGTAGTTAATGTTGACTGTGTCTACTTTCACCTGTAACTAAAGCCTGTATTGTATAAATCATGTCCACCAAGAAATGTCTGCTTGCATTTTGATTGAATATGATACGTTTCATTATAGCATCGTATATCAACTCCCGCTAAACAAATGGAAGAGAGGACACCAGTTTTTTTAGAGAGATAAATGAATAATAATTAAAAGTATTTAAAAGAAAACGAACATGAAGAAATTAAGTCATTTAAAAATAAAATCGTAATTGAAAAAAAAATGTAGTTTTATATATAATCATAATTTTTAACGATACTGTTCTCCAATATTGCAGTGAATGCTTGACAATTTCCCAAGAGGAAACTGGAAGCAACATAGATGTGATTCAACAGAAGATTACTGAAAATACCATTGACAGAACATGTGAGAAATGGGGAAGATTTAAGGAAAATGGAAACAAAAAGGACAGCTGTTCATAGAAGCAGAATGAGTTGGAATATAAGAGATACGTCACGAGGAAAGAGGGCTTGTAAAATTCGACATACACAGGACATACTGAAGGCAAGAAATACGGAGGGAAACAGCGAGTAACCTACGAACCGAACAGAATGACAAGAAATTGAAAAGGATAATATTCTTTGCAATGCTTATTAAACGATAAATATTGCTTAGGGCTGCAATAGATAAGACGTTATGGAGAGCAATGATCCTTCAGGTCGTAAAATTGCACGGCATATAGAATAATAATAATAATAATAACAATAATAATAATAATTTTAGTGAAGTGAACTCGTCGAGAGGAGTTCAAATCCTGGCTGAGTGTGTTGAATTAGTAGTCTTAGAAAAGGCATTAATTATTTTTTTCATACCTTGACTAACTCAAAGTAAAATAGCAAGGTAGACAGGGCTCTCTAGTATTGGCTGACATCCAGTGTCTGGAAGACAATTTTTAATTTCAAACAATGGAGAAGGCAACGAGTAGCCACTCCCCGATGTTTACATAGAAGGCCTGGCAATTCATAAATAATAAAGAAAAGGAATTTATGTGAAGGACAACTCTGAATTTCAAACCATAGAGAAGGCAACGAGAAGCCACTCTCCGATCTTTTCCTAGAAGTCCTAGTAATTCATAAATAATAATCTGAATTTCAACCAATTTAGAAATAGGAAACTAAGATTCTTGTTTCACAGATAATAAAGATAATGTAGCTGTGGAGAGCCATGACTGCCCACATCATGCCACAAGTGACTTGACATTAAAATAGATTAATAAATAAAAATACAGAGGCGCTGGTAGTGTAACAGTTATCGGTGACTCGAGTTAAAATTCCGGGTAAATCTTGTGTGTTCACTTACGCATTAATTACTTTGAGGAAACATGAATCAATCTATAAAGAGATTGAAGTTATGGATTAAATAGAAAGTTAGAGAGGGTTGCTAAGCCGTAGATGACAATCAGTCTGACAGAGAGAATTCCAAAGCAAGGAGACGAAAACATGGAACTACTCCACTATCTTTCCCAAGAAGGCCTGGCAATTCGCAGATACTATAGAAAAGGAATCTGTGAGAAGGACAACCCTGAATTTCAAACCATACAGTAAGGCAACAAGAAACCACTCTCCGAAATTTGAGAAATCAAAGAAAATTCACAGATAATAAAAAAAAGAATTCTGAAGCTCACTATTATTGCTTACGTCTTGGAAATATATGCCATTAAAAATAATTTATGTACGTTTTGGAATGTTTAGTTTCATGCCTTTAAAAAAACTAACTTGAGCAGTCGGCCAGAAACATCTTATTGGCGCCATTTGCGACTCTATAAGCATCAAGTTAAGCGCCTATCAGCGCTAATGGTGGCGATAAATAGCACGATGTCGTTAATAAATGCTGCGGTATCCATGATGGCAGGAGTGCCAGTGTTGTGGATAAGAAGTGATCGCTTTGTTGTTTGAGTGACTGGGTAGGCAGGGGGAAATACATTTGCACCCATTGAACCTTTGTGCTTTCGATCAGTGTGGGTTTATTAGATGTTTCGGTGTTAGGTTCCGCCATTTTCGCCATTTTAGTGAGCTGAGCAAATGGACGTCAGCCGAGAGCCTCTGCTGATATCATGGCGGCAAAAGGTTTTGTTCTGCGCCAAAGCAGCCCAGAGGCGAGAACAAAAGGGAATGACAACTTGGTTCCAATTAACAATTTGGGAGTGGCAGACTTCATTCTCTGCGAGACTTTGTGCGCACGCCTGGGTGTGTGGACATCAATTTAGGGAGAGATAGGAATCTACGAATGAATCTCAAAATGGATAGAAAAGAGGACAGGGAAGCGAAAGAATTTCTCCATGCAAAGGAGTGTGTGTGAACCGTTGTGAATACACAAATGAGAACGACTATGCGCATTTGTATGTGTCTCCGTTCGCGCTGTAATGAGAGAAACGATGAACACATGTGCATACGCTTATACCTATATATGTCTACATAAGAAGTGAGTGGGTGTGTAGGTGAGATTTTGTATGAGCTGTTATATTTAAGCACGAGTTTATGATGTGAGAAAAACTGGTATATATAGAGTTTAACCACATCTCAGAAAAGAAATTGCGTGAAAAGGAAGACTAAATAAATGAAATATAGGCCAAAGATTTTAGACCACCCTCCAGATTTATTAATTAGTAAATTTCAAGACTTTATCGGTTTAATTAACTTCTACTAAGCTATGATGCTGAAACTAGTTAACCCATTAGTGTATGGTGTCTATTTATTTTAGAGATAGCGTTGACTAAATTGTAAAATCCACAAACCCCAAGAATGCCAGTAAAGGTAGACAAAAAAAATAGTTTTAAAGAAATTTTATGTAATAATGGGTTAATTTAGCAATTCTTCTTCTTTTTCTTCTTTTTCTTTGTGCTTCTTCTTCTTTGTCCTTCTTCTTCCCCCTCCTCCTCCTTCTTCTTCTTTGTCCTTCTTTTTCCTCCTCCTCCTCCTTCTTCTTTGTCCTTCCTCCTTCTTCTTCATTCTTCTTCTTCTTAATCCTCTTCTTCTTCTTTTTTCTTCTTCTTTAAAAAAAAAAAAAAAAGCTCCTTCTTCTTCTTCTTTGATTCCTAAAATCTACACATTTCTTTCCGGGTCCTGCCCAGAGACCTAAGATTGGAATTGGCATCATGACATTTTCCACGGACCAATTAAAAACCCACCACACACACACACACACATTTTTACATAGATAAAACCCTTCGTAAAATGTGTAGCCTGTACTATTATATATATATATATATATATATATATATATATATATATATATATTATTATTATATTATATTTCGATATTTTTGCTATGGTCTCACTAATTTATACCAAGTCTATAGGGGAAGAAACCTAAGGCAGGTATTTTGTATTTGCTATTTACATTTCATGATTTGTTTTTTCAACTTCCGTAACATCACTAGCGTTACATGGACAATGTCCTTCTAAGCGTGTGGACTGTACTTATCAAGTCAAGTTTTGCATTTCTCATAACCTACTAGGACTAGTTTTCAATTACACCATTTTTATATTATTATTATTATTATATTATTATTATTATTATTATTATTATTGTTTTTGTTGTTATTATTAGTAGTAGTAGTTGTATTAAATATATGGTAAAAACCTTCAAGAAAGAACGCCACCGGCCCAAATGAAATTAGTTTTAAAAAAGACACACAACTTTCAATTTTTAAGTTATTGTTCGCAATCCAAAGGGTAGAGCCAAAGTTTTGAACTAGTACTCATATATATATTCTACATTCAACATCATCCTTTGATAAGACACCAGAGGTGTTTTCGTCAAAATAGCTATTTTTGTAGTGACATAAAAAAATATTCGTTCTACTCTTTTTGAGCACTCTTTTAAGAATAGTAATTGAATAATTTTCAACATTTATTCCGTATAAACCAATCCTATACTTGGGTATGTGTGTGTATATATATATATATATATATATATATATATATATATATATATATATATTTATATATATATATATATATATATGTTTTAAATAATTTATTTTCATTTATACACGTTTCATTAAATAATATAGAACAAGTGTTGTCTATTTATTTTATGTAAAATTTGTTCGTATCTTCTGATAAGTTTGATAACATTATCATTAAACGAAGAAAGAAATTCACAATATTGATCCATTATTTTTTAATATAATCTAAGCTTTCGGCTTACTTAAGCCATTATCAAAGATGTAAATCACAAACATATTAAACAATATACGTCGTGTCCGTATATTGTTTAATATGTTTATTTAAATCGTTTAATGATAATGTTATCAAACTTATCAGAAGTTAAAGAACAAATTTTACATAAAATAAATAGACAACACTTGTCTATATTATTTAATGAAACGTGTATATATATATATATATATATATATATATATATATATATATATGTATGTGTGTGTGTGTGTGTGCGTGCGTGGAGATTGTAAAATCTATCGGCTTGGAAATTGGGATCAGCTATGGGTTAATTAGCAGGGAAGAATAGGCGCTGATACCTTAGGTGGTAGCCAGTTTATGAGAAGAAAATCCTGTAATTCAAAACCATGTCATTTTAGGAAAGTTCGTATTTAATATATCTAAGTATCTCCAAAGATTCGCCAAAAATTAATATACTTGATGAGAAAAAGTCCAAAACCTAGTTTTATCGTGAAAATATTTGTTATTATTATGAAGAAAGAACAAAGGATTTTTTGATCGAAAAATTATATTTTAAATCCTTTTTTAGGAACTTCAAAATTTTGGTTAAAAATATTGTTTTTCTGGTGTCAACATGGAGCCATAAATTTGTTTTGGAAATGATAGTGTCATTTTGCGCTGAAAAAGGTGTTGATTTAAAAATTCTTGCAACAATCAAATAATTATCTATTAAAATATCTGTATTAATTAGTATCGGACAAGTGATATTGGCATTAAAAAAATCTATACTTACTAATCGTAAATGGATAAAGTTACAACAATTCTGTGACTCCCGGTATTTTTAAAAAAGAATTTTGAATGTTTTTTGTGTATAAATGTTGATTTTTTTTTAAATAGACGTCCATACAGGACATTGTCAGAAAATAATATCAAATTTAAAGCCAAAATTTCTAAAATTAAAAAAAAAAAAAAAATAAACATTAGATTACGGACAATATTTTCTTAAATTTTTAAGATTAGTGAGTAATGAAAAATTAAATAAAAAGGCACTCTCGTCATTTTCTTCAATTATGTTTTATAGATAAAGTCTCAGTAGAACAACGTTAGATATGTCATCACGTTGTCAAACACGTAAGCAAAATTACTGTAGGGTTAAAAATGGATTTCTCGATATTTTAAACATAAAGTCAATAAGAAGTATAAAGTATTTGTTCCAAATCAGATTAATTATACTTTAAATCAGCTAATATTCCTCAAATAAAGTTTCATAAAAGTATATTTTATTTTTGGAAGAATTTTTAATTAAGAGAATTATATTCGGATGAAAGATGACTAAAAAGAAAGCACTAACCAGGTGATTTAGGAAAAAAAAAAAGAAAGAAATTCTTTCCAGTCAATTTAAATTAGGTTTTGAAATACAGCAACGTATTTTGCTGATTGGAAATATTAAATTTAATCTGTTAGCTTGAAATCATACTTATTATAAAACCCATGTTGTGTGTGTCTGTTCGTTTATATATTGGATCGGATTTCTTACATTTTTCAACTGGTTTCAACAAAACTTCACGGGACTACGTAAAATTACCTTGCGGTGGTTCTGACAGCGCCAAAAATAGGAAAAACACAATTGTTTTTGCACGAAATCAATTTGAAAACACGATTAAGAGGCATCACGAGAATGAAAGAGGGACAACTCATAACGAGTTATACTTATTATAAAAACCCAGGTTGTTTGTGTGTGTGTGTGTGTGTTGTTTATATATGGAATCGGGTTTCCTACATTTTTTTAACCGATTTCAACAAAACTTCACTTTTTTTGGCAGGTAGTGTTTTTATTGTCTTGCACACTTTTTTCTTTATTTTACATTCAGAATGCTTTAAAAATTCCATTTACAAGACAATTGTTTATAATAAAATTCTATTCAATCGGTAAACTCATAACGATTGAAAACAATATTTTTGTTTGAGTTTGGGTTTGACCAATTCGTAAAAAACCCCAAAAAAAAAAAAAAAAAAACTAATTAAGACATGCGTGTCCGTCAACCTTAAACAATAATCTTTGTCAATTTTATTTTTCAGTCTTTATGATGGTCGATACTTGATCTATCTCTTACTGTTACATCCCCGGGCAACGCCGGGCTCTACTGCTAGTTAAAAATAAAATAAAAGCTTCAAGAAAAATATTTCATT
Organism: Acanthosepion pharaonis; assembly: GCA_903632075.3. Taxonomy (NCBI): domain Eukaryota; kingdom Metazoa; phylum Mollusca; class Cephalopoda; order Sepiida; family Sepiidae; genus Acanthosepion; species Acanthosepion pharaonis. Next base: position 144,952 of record CAHIKZ030002539.1, on the reverse strand, counting down.
TTCAAAAATTCATTTTAAACCTTAGGAATCGCTTTTATGCCGGTACCTGTATAGAAGTATATATTTCTCTATCAATTTGTGTTGGTTTCAACTATAATATTATGTGTTTGCGTAAGTGGGGGATTTTTGTTTTGAAAAACTGATATTAATGACGTAATAGATGTCAGTGATTTTCTTTCATCCTTTACCTTTTTTTTTCAAAGACATTTGAATATCGCATTTTCGCATTTGAGTTCGTCACCCACCGTCTCTTCTGGCTTTTCAAAATTTATCACTGCTAATCATTTCCTCAATATCTTGGAAGAGAAAGCAAAATTTGCCACCCGTGGCCATGCACCAACCCCGGTTTTGTCGAGGCCTTGGCAAACATGACATCAGAGAACACTGATACAGACGCCAAGTCATAGAATGGATGTCATGTAATTGTTGGACCAGTGCCAAATACAAGACCATTGATGGATTCTCTGTAATGTACTTATTCCACTCAAATCTAATATTGAACACTGCTTTGCAGAAAAATGTTCTTTCTTCTTTTTGGAAGTTCTTGAAATGTTTTCAAGGAACCCGCTATTAAGTTTTATCGGCTATTGGTTATGGGCGTATGCGCGTGCGCGCAAAGACAGCTAATGTTTTTCATGCCTTTTATGTGTGTTTGTGATAACATTCCTTCATTGTCTTTTCGTAAAGTGACACTGAAAACTTTGCTAAAATTTACGCATGAAATAATTTCCTAATACACAAACGTCAACAAATCGATGAGAAAGTTAAGTAAATAATGAAGACAATTTATGGTCAAATTTGATCGATTTTCACCTTAAAATACGCAGATTCTGTAGTCACCCTAAAACTCACAAAGCAGGTATTCCAACCGTTGTTAGAATAATCATTTTTTTCATAAATTGTTTCCCATAACCTTTTTATAGCGTCTCACATATTCCACGATGACGGAAAAACAATTAGTTTGGACGTAGTTGACAGATAATTTCACTTCATTGTCTGAGGCTGTAATGGAAACAACTTTATTTTTGGTTAAATGTTTTAGTGACTTTATGTTACTGCATGGTAATATTATTTCTTTGTTCTTAATTTAGTTTATTCCTTAGATAAACCCTTTAATGATATCCATGTAATGAATTTGCACCCACTCCACTGACACAGACAATTGGGTGTAGAAAAAATACAATAATATCAGTAAGCACTCTTGTGAAGTCAACAGCTGACGAGCACCTATATAAAGTAATACTGTTGAAAGACTTATTTTCCTCTATTGTAGTGAGCAATGTAACTAATTTTCTAATTAACTAAGCGAGCAATGTAACTAATTTTCTAGTTTAAATGTAGACACGTGTACTCTGCAGTAATCAAAAGGCATAGCTTTACGCAGTTAAATTTATGTTATTTTATTCATTGTCAGAGATTTTTATGTGACTTTATGCTAACATTTGGCCGGACATTTGGCCAACAGATATTTAGCCGACGGACATTTGTCCGAATGACATTTGGTCAACGGACATTTCACCGAAAAAGTACAAGTAAAAATAGTAACAAGCAATACTTTAAGTATCTTAATAAGCAGTATTATAAGGTAGAATAGGACTAATAATTCTCATTGAATTTCAAGTGATTAAATTACTAAATCTAAATTTAAAGTTAAAAGTTTTCTTATTTCAATATTTGTTTTTTTAAAATTAGTATTTTAAAAAATATTTCAGTGTATTTGGGTTAAATGAAGCACTTAATTATTTAAATTCTTATTTAGCATAAGATAAAAGCTAGTTCATTCCTTTAAGATAATTATCATTAAAAGCGAAATTGAAAGACCTTTCATATTGTAAAAACATAAAGATCTTTGCTGTAGTAAAATGTGCTTTTTCTCAAAATACTTATCTTACAGAATTATTTGAAGTAAAATTTCCTTTGCTATTCAACTGTGAAAAAAAGTGGGTTGCGAAATTCAAGTGGTGACAGGGACAGCACAAATTGACCCTCGAAAAGATCGTCCAAAAAGTTTCAAAAACTGATGAACAAGTTAAAATCGTATATAGTTTTGGATGACAGACGTCTTACCGTCAAGCAGATAGCTATAGACATGAGGTCTGGTTCTGGCCATAATGTTTTAACTGTGATCTTGGGGATGAGCAACTCTCTATAAGATGGGTCCCAAGAATCCTGACACCAGAGCAGAAGCCGAAAAGGTTTGAGATTTCCAGGGAAATTCTGACTCATTTCCAAGCTGACCCTGAATATTTCCATCACAGATTAGTAACTGAAGATGAAACCTGGATTCACCACTTCGAACCTGAATCAAAGATTCAAGTCAAACAATGGAAACACTCTTGGTCTCCATCCTCGAAGAAGTTCGAGCAGACAGCATCAGTTGACAAGTTGATGGTTTCTGTTTTTTTTTTTTATTCTGAAGGCGTAATCATGGTAGACTACCTTGGAAAAATGAAAAGAAAACATTAATAAACAGTACTATGCATCCGAATTAAGACTACAGAAGGATGCAATCAAGTCGAAATTGGCTATATAAAATAAAATTCAAATTTAAAATTCCCACCATCCCTAGTTCGCGCCTATAATAAATTACTTACCGCTATAAATACCAAGCTTGGATGTGCAACAAGGTGTAATTGGTAACTGCCCGGAATTAGAAATTCCACAGCCGACTTCCAATTCCATTCAAGATCGTTATATTCACCGGGAAAAGTAAGAATCCAAATTTTCTCCCAAGCTATGAGTTAAGTAGCAACGTACACACATCTGCACAGACCGGTGCATGGGCGCATACGTACGAACGCTGACACGCACACATACACTATGAAAAATAAAAACAAACCCAAAAACTTGCATCAATGATAAGGGCATATAAAAAAGAAAAATCGAGAAGTATAAATTGCTGTCAATTGCTGATATACCCTGGCGAGTGAAAGGGAAGGCTCGTCTACGAAACTGTGGAGTCGAGATGTTGTTGGTAACATCAATCAGCTAAATGACAAACTTTTTACTTCTATTCATTACACACACACACACACACACACACACACACACACACACACATATATATATATATGATTATTTATTTAAAAATATGATTCCAACGCTACATAAGAGTTCTCATGTTTCAAAACAAGAGCCAAAAACTTCAATAAAATTATTTGATTTAAATTGAATTAAAGTACCAAGCTCTGTTCCATCTTCAAGCGAAATTTTTTTTGAATAACTAATTCTTGAAATTTACGCGTTTTTATAAGCATATTCATTATTAAAATTAAAATAACTATGGTAACGGCTAGAGCAATTATTTAAAAAAAAGTGGGGGGCATAAGGGTTAATAATTTGTATCTATATCTCAGTTACATTCAAAGAGGTCAAGTCAGGGTAAGGTTGGGGTGTCTAAATTTAAAGCGGAAGATGACATCGTCTAGTCTGGTTAAGTGTCCATGGAGATTTATTTATTTTTTATTTCATTTTCTTTTCTGAAAGTGTTTTGTGTATATAAAAAAAAACTGTCAGAATTAGCTAACATTTGTTTTTTGTTTTTTTTTTCGTTTTTTGTTTTTTGACGACTTCATAAAGTTTTATTATTATTATTATTATTATTATTATTATTAGGCAGGGCTTTTAAACTTTTTATTTAGACTATGGAGTTTAAAATTTGTATTTATTATTTAATTGTTCGTTTTTTATGCTAATTATTCAATGCTAAAATTTGATGATGTCAAAAAACCGTTAACTCATGTCTATTGTTTAATAAATTTTCATTATTTAGTAACTTGATAATGTGTAGTTTTTCATATAGGCATAAAGGCCATGGGTCATTCCAAGTATTACAAGTTCTAGTTTTGTTTATAATTTTCCATTTTACTTTTGGTGTTTTATTCATTTCCTTCAAATGCCAAAAATATTTAGATAGGGATGCCTGATTTCTTTTATTTATATTGTTGAAGGAGCTTTTATGTTGTCTCCACCTGGTCTTAAATTCATTCTTCGTAGACCCAATGTATATCATATTACTATTAGGACTCTCAATGAATGAGATAGTACATTGGTATACCACAGATTTTACGCGGCATATATTTTCCAATGAGCAGTCTTCTGGGTTTCTACAATCACATAATTTTTCACTATTTTTGTCTAATTTAAGTTTAGGGTTTTTATTAATACTATTCTGTCATAGAGGTTTATTCAGGATTTTATTATTGTGTTTTTTTTTTATTATACTTTTTAGATATTCAGTGCAACTGTAACTTAATTTTAGGGTATTTTATTAAAGATTGTACTAAGGCTGCTATTTGTAGGTAAGTGTTTTTCAATTAAAGCTGGGAATTTCTGTCCTAGCTTAATACTAACCATTTGTTTGAACGGAGGGGTATACCAAATGATTTTCCTTTTCCTGTTTTTCTTCTGGTTATTACAATTTTTTTCTATAATTATATAGTATTCCTATTTAATTTATTTAGGGCTAAGACTATTCATCTGCTTTCTGGGCAAATATGAAAATTCAGAAGCCATTGAACATTTTATGCTATATATATATATATATATATATATATATATATATATATATATATATATATGTGTGTGTGTGTGTGTGTGTGTGTGTAAGGTGTTCAAAAAATAGTATACACACTTTTACAGCTTAACTGATGATTTTTCTTTACATGTTAAAGCCATTAGAATTAATGATGGCAGTCAAACTAAGTCTTGAACAAATGAAATTCATTCCAAAATGCGACTGGAAGTGTAAAAACGCATTTGAAGTGCAAAGACAGTTCAGGAGGACATTTCAAACAGATCCATTAACACGACCTACCATCACTAGACTTAGAGATGAATTTGACGCCGATGGAAATATTCAAAATGTCCACGAGAAGCGTTCCGGAAGACTATGAACATTGACAAGCCCCACAAAAGCAAGAAAGATTACTGGAAACCTATCAAAGTGGAAGAAATTCTGTTCGGCAAGTGAATTTTGAGGTACGTATTTCAAAATCGGCTGCCATATCGCATTTTGAAGCGATGTCAATAGAAAAGTTACGTTCCAAGATTAGTCCATGCTATTAATGACGATGATCAAGACCGAAGAGTGGAGTTAGATCCTACATTGATGAAATCTTGCCAAACAGGTGGATTGGTCGAAGGAGTTTCGTAGAATACCTTCCACGTTCACAGACATCACACCACTAGAATTTTTATGAGGATACTTAAAAGACTAAACCTACGCTATGAAAGCAGTCATTGAAGGAGAATGTTCAAAAGTACCAAGCAAAATGTTCCTGTATCAAAACGAACATCAGTTTGAAAACAGGCTTAGAAAAACAATAAAATAATATCTGTAGATTCTATTAAATTTTCAAAATGTAATATATTTCAATAAACATTGACTTATATTATTTAAGTGTGTATAAATTTTTTGGCCGCCTTGTACATATATAGATATATATAATTTAAATAAAAAACAGACCATTTTGGGGTTCCATGTAATACAATTATTTCATTTTAACCCCGTTAAATAACTGCGGATCATCATTTTTGGAACTTTTGGAAGTAAAGTCTGATGATTCGTAGTCCTTTTAAAAGGGCTTGGTGAAATAATTTATTACATGGAACCTTAAAGTGGTCTGATTTTATTTAAATTATTTGCTCTGGATTTACATTGAGCTCTCTGGATTTTATCCTCCTTAGGTTTACCCATACGGATTACCTAGTTTTTCATAAACTAATACACACACACACACACACATTATATTATATACACACACACACACACACACACACACACACAGACACATTCATATATGTATATATATATATGTATACATATAATATTATATAAAAAGATTACTTAACCTTTAAATATCAATTTTTCCCGACATCGATGTTTCTTGGTAAAATTTTCACACTTCAGGGGTTATGGTTTTAAACGGCATTTCCATCAATTTATTTTTTTTTTTTCAATTTGCTCCGCGCCTTTTTCAATCTGCTTTTTGACTCCGCTTTCTACACGTGCATATTCATAAATTTCACATTCTTTTATACGCGCATGTTCATGAAATATTGGTTTTGTTTAAGACTTTGATTTTTCAGCTGTAGATTTTTATTCCGGTTGTAATTTTTTTCTTCGAAATTAAATAAAATTTTTCTTTTATGATTTATATAGAATTTGCTATGTTATGTTATATTATTAATTAAATTGTAATATTTGTTAAATGTTATTGTTAATTAAATTATTGTATTTCAGCTAATAATTTTAATTAATATTTTAATTGATTTATAATGTTGTATTTTTACTAAAGTAACAAAGTAAATTTTCTTAATATGTTGGCATAGACCCATTATTTTATTCTTCTTATTTAATAATTTAATCTGATTGTTAAAATTTAATATTGATAATTTTTCTTCTAAACACAGTCTACAGTTTCTATTGCTAATATCGAGGTACTTTTTTTTAAATAATTTCCCATTTAACTATAGTAGGTAAAGGGTGTTCAAAGTTATTAGTAAATAAATCAGTATTATTGTTCAAAATTTATTTATTTTTCTATTGGACCATGGCATTTATGTGTAAAAAATAATATCGCCCAAATGTCCACCAAATCTGAAAGAAAAAGAAAAAAAAAAAAATAGACGCTTAAACTTAATTCACATTAAAATCGGTCCAAGTTATTGGAACACCCTTTATATTTTTGTTTTTGACTACGTATATATTTTGATAATGTATTTATATATATATATATATATATATATATTTATAATAAACACATTTAAAAAACCTGAAATGTTAAAATGTCAAGAAATTTTTATATAAAATATTCGTCCTTTGACAATGATTCGAACCTGCATCCTATACGGAACCGTCATTTACGCTTTGACGTGTCTTAACCGACTCGGCCACAAAGGCAAGGTCGAATTTACAGCTTATAAACTTCAATCTTCCATGAATCTCGTACATTTTATCATAACTTAACAGGATGCAGGTTCGAATGTCCGAAAAAATTTAAATAAAAATATTCGTCCTATATTACAGGATTCGAACCTGCATCCTATACGGAACCGTCATTCAATGTTATTTAATACTGTTTTTTATAAACAAGCATTTAAGGAAAATAACAGTATCTATAAAAAAGAACGTTAAACATAAAAATGTCTTTAATAAATAAATTGTCGGACTTTGTCCATTTCTTAATATATATATATATATATATATATATATATATATATATATATATATATATATATATATATAAATATATATATATATATAAATATATTTAATTTTTTAAACTAGTATTTAATTCAAGGAGGATATTAATCCATGGAAAATAATCAATAATAAATTAGATTAGCATTATAATAATACTAATAATGAAGGAAAAAAAAATTAAATATTGATTTCGTTTATAATATATATTCAACTTTTCAGATCATATTAAACTTTTTATATTTTACTAAAATTTTTTTGTTCTTAAATAAAAATATATTTATAATTCATTAAAAAATTATAACTGAAATGAATATTTAATGTTTTTTAAATTATTATTTATATATATATATATATATATATATATATATATATATATATATATATATATTTATATAATTTGGAATTTAAAAAAATTTTATTTTATATGATCATAATATATATATATATATATATATATATATATATATATATAAAGAGAGAAAAAGAGAGATAGAGTTTTGAGATTTAAGAACAGACAGAGAGACAGAAAAAGATATAGAGAGAAAGAGAAAAATCTTCAGAGGATGAGAGACAGAAAAAATTTAAATTAAAAATTATATTTTATTTAATTATTCTTGCTTTTCAATTCGTTTGTTTCTTTCAGGCATCTTAAAAATGTCACCTTTCTAATCTGGTGTTAAGTACCTATGGTATGTGCCATTGAGGCGAATGCACCGAGTGACATGTCAGAGTTTAAAAGAGAAATATATTTTTAATTGTAATTAAATAAAATGTCAAAGCTTCTCATTTAAAAGCTGAAACAAAGGTTCTCATCCTTATAATCGGGAGTGATAGAAAAAGCAGATTCTGAACAGTGGTTCGAAAAACGAAATCATCGACTGCACAAGAATGCAAGAATGAAAACAACAATAACGACAACTCTTATAATTTTTACTCCTACTACTACTACTACTACTACTAGCAATAATAATATTGACAATGTTTCTATCACCATTTTTTTTTAAATGTCACCTTCCTTCAGGACATAAGTAATCATGACTCTTTATATGTTTCCGTTCTTTATCTCTTTTGTTGGAAATTGTGGATAAACTATTGAACGAGCTAAAAAGAAATCAAACCTATAGCTATCGTTTCAGTGATATCATTTCTAAAACAGTTTCACGGAACTCTACTACAACGGAAAATAATGCATCGAACATTTTATACGTATTTATATCTAAATATTAATAACAAAGAAAAATAATATTTGGCGTGTGCCATACTTGATATCTCAGATAATGAAATATAAATAAATGATAGATATGAAATATATTAAAAAAGAATTAGAAAGTCAAAAATAGAGAAATTAATCAGCGAAAAAAACGAAGAATTTGGTCATTGCCAGAAAAAATTGATGTAGTGAGCAGTTAAAATCATATTTCGTATCTTAACAGCCTATTAAGGACAACTTCGACCCTGAACTAGAAATTTCTTTTCTTTTAATAATCTTTTAATCCTTCTAGAATTTGTTTTCATTTCATCCGTCTGTATTTCATTACAGTACAATTTGTCCATCCTGTAAAATTCAGATTTCGTCAAACGGTTGCTATCGACTTTAATTTTTATTTTAAATGAACTTTTTTAAACAAAAATATAATTTTAAAAAAATTTCTTAAAATATATTTTAAATAAATTTATAATTATTTTAAAATAAAAATATAAATAATATATATATATATAGTTATATATATTTTCAGATACATATATATATATATATATATATATATATATATATATATAAACTACAATTTATTCTGACTCTTGTAACGGTAGAGGATATCACGAAAGTCAACATAAAAAACTGGAATATACAAATAACTTTTTATCTTTAGCGGTTTTTCGTATAAACAAGTTCCATTTAAAATGATATATATATGAGATTATATATATTCTTTTGCTTAAAGCAATGGGTCTTCCTAAAATAACATATTTTTCATCGTAAATTAGTGATTCAGATAAAAATCATTTATAATGAAATGCAACTAGTTTGGCTTTAATGTAACCAACCAGTTTTTCCCATTGAGATATTAAAGCTATATTAGTATTTTTAATATATAAAAATACACTTTTTAATCAGAGAATTTTTTATTTTTTATATGAAAAAATTGTGCATCAGCCATAAAAAATTGAGAAACATTACAAAAATAAATATATATATATATTAGACACTTGTCACGAAATGGTCATTTTTATTATCAAATAATTGTATTTGCAATTTATGTACACATAAAACACATGAATCCACATATTATTGCATGCTTTATATTTATTTGTGTTCTACAACTTTACAGAATAATTCCTATTTTTGTTTTGTTAAAATTTGCTTCCTTAGTTTTGTTTTCGTTTTAAAAAATAAATTTTTGATGAAAGTCTGTTTCAAAATTCCAAGAATGAATTGTTGAATTTGCTTCCTAGTTATTTTATTTCTTCTGTCTCTACCTTATCGATTTTTTTTCACTATGCACACTGGAAAACGGATTGGATTATATAAATTCAAAGTTTCAATGTGAATAAAATAAATTCTATAATATAAAAAAAATAATAAAAAACGTTAAAAAATTTTAATTCATTCATAATAAATGAAGGACACACGAGTTGTTGTGAGTTATCCATAACTTATAGCAATAAATTTCAAGTTAATATGGCGGTCATAAAATCATGTAACAACTTATAATGAATAACATGTATATATCTTATTTATATATA
>CAHIKZ030002539.1:0-127500 GCA_903632075.3 Acanthosepion pharaonis | reverse complement strand
GAAAAAGCTAACTGACGAATACCAGGTTGGCCAATGGCCTCAGAGACAGAATTCTAAATAGATAAAAATTAACTGTGTTGTCCGTTGGCCACACACGAGTTGCGAAAACAAAGAAAAACCAAACCATAGGTTAAGTCTTTGTCGATGGGAGGGTGTCGTTGGACAAGGTATCTGGGTTGTGTTAGAATTTGGCTATGACAACGAAACTATTTTATCAGAAACTGGCACCAAGAATGCAAATACGGCTAGGATAGCAAAACTACCTTATCGGGACGAAAAGTTGGCTGTGTTTCGCTAGATGACCACCCACTTGATAATTGGCGAAAATCTCATTGATAGGTACCAGGTGACATTGAGGATAAGAGCTGCGATTAAGGGACCACACTACGAAAGAAAAGAGAAAGAAAGAAGGAAAAAGGAAAAGGAAAAAAAAGATAATTTTTTTTTCTTCGAGCAAGATTTTTTTTTAAAAAGCAAGGCTAGTCTGGTCACACCCACACTGCTGAGCGCCCATTGGCTGAATGTTAACGAGAGTCAGGCGGAGGTGATGATGTGATGCAGGGAGTGGGGAGCCAGCTGGCACCCATTGAAGGGATAGGTATGAGATGACACTGCGAGAGAGAGAGGGAAAACCGTTGACTCCTTCTGAGGGTATGGTGAGATACCCATATGAGAACAGAAAAAGGTGGGAGTAGGAGACTACTTCCAAAAATGGAAAAGGATATAATAATTTTTCCTGACCGAAAACAAAAGAAGGGACTGTGGATTTAGAATTATCAAGGAACCTCAAACCCCGACGAGCCCACCCCGGTTTTGGTCGGCGTCCATATAAGCAAAGTCGCAGCGAGCGAAAATCAGAGTTTCGAGTTTTTCCAGAGTTTCCAGTTCCAGTGAGTCCGAGTTTAAGTTGAGAGCTCTGAAGACCCACCACACATTAGCTGACTAAGATTCACGCAATTCCGAAATCATCTTCTAACCAAGAACAATTTATTTTTGAAGAACGACTTAGACTCATACCACCAAAACAAGTTTTACGAATATCGCCTGAAGACACACCAAGAACCAGTTTCTTAAAGAACAGACAACTTAAGATGTTAAGAATCGCCTAACAAAAACAACGTGTCACGGATCCATATAGCGGGTTGGGAAATAGACCCAGTTCTGTATCCAGAAACCAGATATAAAATATTGTTATCCTTTTTGTAACACATTTGAACTTTTCGAGTTGTTATCTTATTTTCTTTTACATCTATTTGTGCGATATCGCCCTTATTCGAACTCGACTTGCATTACGGCCCCGGCGACTGATTGATTTCGTCTGCCTAAGATCAATTCACAACGTGGGTAGGTAGACTGGAAATCAAAGTAGTTACTTCGGTAACCAGACGTTGGAGGCGAGTTGGGAACGACGAGGCTGATATCGAATCTAACCAAATTCCCATCCGAATCACCAAAAGGTTAGAACGTCACATTTGGGTGCCGTGACCAATACCAAGCCAGTTGGTCGTCACAGGACGGGATAGCACGACTGACGCAGACAGGCGGACGTCACGTTTGGAGCGGCGACACCCGCGGGAGGGGGGGGGGCGTCACACCAGTCACTGACGTGTTTGTCTAAAAATAAATAAGTCTAAATTCACCATTATTTTCGCCGTGCTCCAATGGCTTAGGGGTAGAATCCCCAACTGATACCAAATCATTCCGCTTTCGATCTCGGCTTGAAGTAATCGTCTAGCCACGCAATCCATCTGGGGGTTACTATATGTCGCAGATTTTTTAATTTGTTTTGTTTTGATAGTGGCATTCTCAATAATTTTCTAAGTAAGTCGCTTTTTCTCTTAATAAGTGTGACATTCTTTAGATTGAAGTTGTTATTGTACTCAAATTACACACCCATATAAATATATATATATATATATATATATATATATATATATATATATATATAAATATATATATAAATATTCTTCATTTTTATTTTTTAATTTTGAGCATGCGCCCTGTTAGTTTTTGGTTTTGTTGACTGCACAGAGGGTAGTAGTAGGGTCAGTTGGTCATCGTCTGTGAGAAAAAGAGCGCCATAACATAATTCACTCCGCTAGAAATTTGGAAACGACATGATGTACTGGTTGGCATTCACGCCGGAACTCCAATACGAACATTTCAGAGTGTTTGGGTGGTAATCTAAGGACAGTGCAGACAATACGGAAAAGTTGGGTCTAATGGCGATTATAAAGATACGCCAGTTTGGAAAACTAACTCTGATCATTCTGATAAGAAATGAACTTCTGAATTGGTTGATGAGACATTAAGTACCTTGAGGAGGTATTGTTGCCCTAGGTCAAGAGGGTGGCTGCTGGAAACCGTATGTGTGGCACAAGAACTCTGCACCATACGATACAAATAAGAGAACCCAGCCATGGCTGTCAGACAATTTCTGCGACCACAGCACCCTTTATATCTGTCCACCTAACTCCCCAGATTTAAAATAATCGAAAATTATTATGTGGGGTATTTGAGCGAAAGAAAACAAAAAACCTTATAACACGAACTGAAGGAAAAGATTATTCAAATTAAAATAAACAAAGAGACCATCCAAAAAAAATTGAAGGAGAGTCTAAAAGTCGTCTTTTATATCGTTGAAGGCAAAAAATATTTACTCTTAAGTATTTCAAGAAAATTTTTTTTTAATTTTTGAAATATATCTGTTAAAATGATATGTTAGCGTTTTCAATTTTCCGTAATTTAGACGACTATTTATCCATCACACCCTGTACACACACACTCGCAAGCACACACACGCACACACACACACACATATATATATATATATATATATATATATATATATATGCATGCGCGCTTGCATACATGTGTTAACAGAAAGAAACGTTCACAAAGTTAGAGAATGCTTGAAATATTGACCCTATTTCTCTAAATTATTTCATTCTCAAGCCTCCAGAGATAAAAACGAGGTAGATAAATGGAAAAACACTTTTAGTTGTCCTTTTTTTTACTTTATCTTTCCAGGCTTCGAAGCAGAATATTGAATGTGGTGTTCTGTAGGGGTCCGCCATTAATGATTCAGCATAAATTCCATCTACCTATTAACTGCATATAATTGACGAAATATTGATAATTTTAAAATATGAAGTTCAACTAAGGAAAAATAAAGAGGTAAAAATAAAATAAATTAAATCTTCTTAGACAGAAAATGTTACATCATTGATTAGACAAATATCTCCTATCTTAGAGCTTATTATATTAGTTTTATTGGAGGCTTATTCTTTATTTCTCATCTGCCCTGCTTACTTAAATATGCTTTATTACTAGTAGCATTAATAGGATTCAAATTTCTTAGATGAAACATTGTCAATTATTATTCATTTTGGACTAGTATTTCTTTCATCTTATTTCTCTTGCTTTTTATTCAAGGCTTATTCTTTATTTCTCATCTGTCCTGCTTACTTAAATATGCTTTATTACTAGAAGTATTAATAGGTTTCAAAATTTCAGATGAAATAGTGTCAATTATTATTAATCTTTCATTTGTATTCATTTCATTTTAATTTCAGTAACGTTTTCTCACAATTTTCAAACCAAATTAATTAAGATGAAAGAAATATTACCCAAGTATTAATAATAAATGAAGATAGCTCATCTCATAAAAAGAAATGTTTTCAATGCGTTTTTCGATCAAATTAAATCTAGCTTCATCATCATGTTCTCGGTGGATGAAAAGGCCAATTATGAAGTTGAATCTTAGAATACAATCCAGGCCAATATATCCCGTCATTGTGATAAAAAAGAATACTTTTCAAACCAGGAGTGTCACTGTCCCAACGGAACGCAAGAATAAAACTGAAACGAGTTAAAAAGCAAGAAAAATATTCGGTCTTCATCAGAAGACTGAGGAAATTAGACGGTAGTACCCATAATTACTAGAACACCGTGAACATTTCTAAAGATTTTTATCAAAAGAATAAATGAGTTTGAACTTCTAGCGAGAAAGGTACTTTTTCAGCTCTCATAGATGCATGTAATTTGTCAGCCAAGGCTGGAGAGCCGAATCTGTCTTGCTATTTAACCCATAGTTAGGAAGATAAGAACAGATTCATATCTCTCCTAAGCGCATTTGTGCCAAAGTAAATGCAACAGCCCTGACCGTAATTTGAACACAGATCCCACTTTCCGCAACGGTAACTGCTACGTTACGACCACGTCCACACCTAAACATCAGTATCATTAAAATGACTGATAGTACAAAAGGATTGTTTGAGCATTAAGTAGAATCAATGTTATTTAATTTCTAGATTCTCTTTAAAACACCATATCCCGCCAGGAAGTTGTCACTCTCCACACCTACCTTTTCTTTAATATCTGTAATCAACAAATCTTGTGAAAGAGATTGGAATAATTTCCCGTTGCTTTCTTTATAGTTTCAAATTTAGAATTCTTCTTCGAGACTGGTTACAAACTAAGAGTAAACAGCATATTTTACCCCAAGCAGGTATGTAAGGGATGAATTTACATATTTCTCGATTGCCTTAGCGCAAAAGGAAGAGCAACAGCTCCGGCCTGGATTAGAACCCGCCTTCTCTGCTTCATTTTCCGTGTCGATAATGCATAGATCACTTACCGACAATGCGCAAACAGCACCACCACTACCATTACCAACCATTACCAACCCCGATAACAAGAATAGCAACAACAACAAAAACAATAATACTACTACTAATAATAATAATTAATGATAATAATAATAACTGTAGCAGAAATAGTGATAGCCGTTGTAAGAGTGTAGAATGAGGTAAACATTAGGGAAATCGGAAAAAATATTCCCAAAATGCATTTCCAATTGGATATCTATATAATCGGGAAAATGTAATCAACTTTGAATCAATTTTTAGATTAAATAAAATAAAATCTCCATGAATCTACAAATGATAATTATGAAGAAGGTAATTTAGAATAGAAGAAAAGGAGAAAGAAGAAGAAGATGACGAGGAAGAATAAAAAAAAGGAAATGGAAGAAGAGAAAGAAGAAGAAAAAGAGACAATGGAAAAAGAAGAACAGGAGAAAGAGGAGAAGAAGAAGACGAAGAGGAAATGTAAGAAGAACAAGAAAAAAAAAGAACAACAAAAAGATTTGTCATTGGATTTTATTAGGAGAAAAAACAGAAGTGGAAATGGAAAAAGAAGAAGAAGAAGAGGATAAAAAGAAGAAGAAGAGAGGAAATGGAAGAAGAAGAAGAAGAAGAAGAGGGAATGGAAGAAGAAGAAGAAGAAGAAGAAGAAGAAGAAGAAGAAGAAGAAGAAGAAGAAGAAAGGAGGAAATAGAAGAAAGAAGAGGAGGAAGAGAAGAAGAAGAAGCGGAAGAAGAAGAAGCGGAAGAAGAAGAAGAAGATGATGATGATGAAGAAAGAGAAGGAGAAGAAAAAGGAGGAATGTTAAGGATGATGCCCCATTAATAAATGTTTATTGTCTAAATTAACTTTTCATTTTATATTTGAGAAAAAGCTAAAGAAATTGAAAAAATGCAAATGAAAACTGAATGAAACTCTGAACTGAACAAAAGATGTCGAGATTTGAATATTCTGGTGCCAGACTTAACAGAGAAGATAGGTATTTGTATTCTTGTATGATCGGCTGAGAAATAAATGAAACCCCCAAGGGAAATATAATCACGATTTGATTTTCTGAATGAAAAAGTAAGAAGATGAATGACTGAAAAAAAAAAAAAAAAAAAGATGGCGGGGTAGACAAACATGGCGACAACCACATGCCTGAATACGGGCGTATATACATTTGTACATACACGCATTCATACATGCACGCATATATGCATACATACACACATACATACGTACATGCATGTATCCATACATGCATACATATATACATCCATATATACGTGCATATATGCATGTACACATGCAAACATTCGTATATGCATATATTCATACATACAAACATCTATACATATGGCCAGCCACCCATTCATATTTTTCGCATATGCATAGATAGCAGAGAAAAATCATTTTTTTTTGTATTTATTCTCATAGAAAGTGGCGTGGGGGGCGAAAATAAATTGGAAGAACCAGACGATAAAGAGTAAAGACGGGAGAGGTGAAGAGAAAAGAAAAAACAATAGCGAAAAAAGAGAGAAAACACAGAGAGAGGGGGAGAGAGAGAGACAGAGAGAAGTAAAAAGTAGAGAAAGTGAAGGGGAGAGAAGAGCAGAGAAAGAGAAAGAAGGAGATAGAAAGACAGAAAATAAGAGAAAGAGAGACGGAGAAATACAAAAAAAGATAAGAAGTGAGTGGGAGACAGAACACAAGAGAGACCAATAAAGAAAGAGTATAAGTGAAAGGAGAGAAAATTAAAAGAGGAAGCGTGAAAAAGAATAAAAAAAGGAGGAAATGAAAGAAAGTCAAGGGGAAATAAAGAGAGGTAGAAAAAAAAGAGAGTTAAGGAGTGAGAGAGAAATAAAGACAATTGAAAGAAGATAAAGAAGAAAAGTTAGAACGAAAATGTCGAAAGCGAGAAAAAAACAAAGAAGGAGCGATAAATGAGAGAAATAACTTGACATGGATAAAGAAAAGTTGAAAAAGAGAAGGAAGAATAGGAGAAAAAGAGAAAATGACAACAGTAAATGAAAGAAAGAAAGAAAGAAATAGAGAAGGAGAAAGAAAAAGCCTGAACTAAAGATAGAGTAAAAGCGAGAGAGAAAAGAAGAAAAAGTGGGAAAGAGAGAGAGAGAGAGACAGAGAGAGAGAGAGAGAGACAGAGACAGAGACAGAGACAGATTGTGCATAGACGCTCGAGATAGATAGGTAGATAGGTAGATAGTGAGTTAGTGTGTGTGTGTGTTTGTGAGATAGATAGATAGATAGAGAAAGAGACAGCAGAGTGAGAATGAGAGACCGAGAGAGATTTTATACAATTAGATGCAAAGTTTGGTGAAAAATTCCTTTCCAATTTTTGATTTTGAAATTAAATAAAAAACTTTTGCACAGGCTTTATTTCATCCAATATCTTCACGTTTAGAATTTGATTTTCCATGTACATAAGTTCTTTTCTATATTTTTTGGTAGTAGACAAAGAATTAAGATTTTTTTTAGTATTTCGCAATGCTTTATATTGGTTAGCGTAAGAATTCTTTTCCAGGCTTCAAATACGACAATCTGTGAGTTAAAAAAAAAAAAAAAGTAACTTTCTTTCAGTAGAAACCAAGTTTCCAAAGAAATTACTCTTTGCCATCATGAAAAAAATGATCAACGAGTTTTTGGAAAACACATTTTATACGGACTCGAGTCAAATAAGGATTATGTACAAAATGAATGCGTTAAGCAGATGCTTCATGTTCAAATTCTAGTGTAGTTATAAGCCTCGAATCCCACTGTTAATAATATGTTATATACTAAAAACAGTAGAAAGGGTCGCTTAAATATTATTATATATACAGATACAATTCTTGCAGGTTGAGCTGCTTAAATTCTGTCAGAATTCTGGCACACATATACTGATAGAATTCTGGTACACATATATACTGACAAAATTCTGGTAAAATTCTGGCAAATACACTGACAGAATTCTGGCAGTTTTATCTACTCAGCTTAAATTCGGGAAAGCTATGTGTTTAAATTTTGGTAGAATTCTGGCAGATAGATATGCTGAAAGATTTCTGGTATTATTCTGGCATATATATTCTGACAGGATTCGGACAGGCCCATCTGTTTATATTCTAGCAGAATTCTGTCATACAAATCTTTCTTTTTATGTGCCTTGTCCTTTCAGGACGTAGGCGATCATGGGCCTCCACTTTTCCCTATCCCTTGTAGCTTTCAATAAGTTTCATGTCTCTGCCAACTCCCACAGACCAACGTTCTTCCATCCATTTGTTTAAGTATGTCCTGCATTCCTTTCCGTTGTCACTTTTCCCTCTATTCGACATGTGGGTATCAGATTCTCCAGGACCTCGTTTCTCATTATGTGTCCCAGAAATTTCATCTGCCTCTTCCTTATGTTAAGCATAAGCTTCCTCCTTGTTTGCGTCCTCTTCAAGACCTCATCGTTGGTCACTCGCTCACTCCATGATATCCTTAGCATCCTTCTGTAGAACCACCTCTCCGCCGCCTCGAGTCTCTTCCCCATTTTTGAAAAGACCGTCCAACATTCGCTGCCGTATAGAAGGACAGATGTCACGTAGCAGCTCAGTACTCTTTTCTTTGTCAGCAAAGAAATCCTCCTGTCTCGCAATACTCTGCCCAGCTTTTGGAATGCCTCCTTGGCCATCCCTATCCATCTTCGGATCTCAGCGTCGCAACTACCGTCCTCCGTGAAAACACTTCCCCCGAAATTTAAACTTCCGCACATGCTTGATTTTAGTGTCCCAGTGAAAGCAAATCAATTTCGGTCTCATCCTTTTTGATGACCATGCATTCTGTCTTCTTGTAGTTTATGGTTAGTCCCTTCTTCTCGCTTTCCCTCGATACCATCTGTAGACGGTTTTGTAGTTATACTAACAAAATTCTTCCAGGCCTACCTGTTTAAATTCTAGCAAACCTATCTGCTTAAATTCTAGCATAATTCTGAAACACATATATACTAACTTAATTCTAACAAATATATACAGATAGAATTTTGATACGCCTATCTGTTTAAATTCTGGCTTAACTTCTGACATAATTCTGGCAGGCGTATCTGCTTAAATTTAAACATGTATATCTTTTATACGGATTCGGAAAAAGTGTTCGAGAATCCGTAAAAGTTCATGACTAGTTTTCTTTTTTAAGTCATAAAAATATTCACTTTTATCTCTTAGGCCTTATCGATGATCTAGTGCCTGCATATTTCATGCTTATGACATGTCTCCTCCTTTGTAACGGTTATCGGCGCGGATAATGCCTAAGACGAGCCGGTATAGAGTTATGGCATATTCTGTAATGTTCGCTTCTATCTGTATATATAATAATATTTAAGCGTCCCATTTTTAGCATGCATCATATTGTTAGCAGCTGGATTTGAGGCCCTATAATCACAGTATTAAATCATTGTAATAGGTTTGGAGGATCAAGCATTCAATTCTTTATTGGTTTCTCAAAAAATTGGGAAACAAATGTGTGTGTGTGTGTGTGCGCATACAGTGTACAGATATTATTAAAATTGTAAATACAAGTGTGTGTGTGTGTGTGTGTGTGTGTGTGTATGTTTGTGTATAGTCGTTTTTGCATGTGTCCGTCTGTACTTTGACGTGTTGGTTCAAGAGCTTTCATAACGACTTCAATGCATGTTGTAATTTTTTTTTAATGAAATAAAATGCTCAGATAAAGTCGGAAACAGGAAAGTTTGAATATTGAAAGCAACTAATTACACTATTTTAACGAACTATCTCTTTGATCCGACTCACTTAATTAGATAATCTAATTTACTTCGATCGATATCGAATATTCTTTTTTATTTCCTTTTTTGAAAATCAAAAGTAATCAAATAAAATACTTTAGCGATCAATAATGTGTAACAAACAACTAGTCGCCAATTGCGAAACGAAGTCCACCCGACCAACACATAAAAAAGAATTCCAAAATTAATAATAATAATAATAAGAAGAAGAAACGAGAAAGTTTCTCACTTGTCAACGCATGCATCAACCCAAGGTTGATGTTGATCCCAGATCCAAAGGAAGTAGAGGATTAGTTCAACTAGAACTGTCTTACAAACTACAACAGTCTTCAAAGATAACTGGAAACTACAAAAGACTAGATGGTTATCAATGTCAAAGAACATGAAAGAAAGAAACTTCATTCCGTAATAAGCAAAAGCAATATATCAAATGCAGAAAGGATGTCTAGATAAGTCTCTTCATTGTCAATAACGTAACAAACAAGCCAATAACTCGTAGTGCAGGGTTAAAAACTGAAATCGAAGGTTTTATTCTTACTGCACAGGACCAATACTTGCTAACTAGAAATTACCAAGCACTGATACAGAAAAATTGTGTTTACCTCAAATGTAGATTCTGTGATAAATATCTAGAAAGAATTGATCATCTTGTATCAGGTTGCACAGTGTTAGCACCGGCAACTGAATATAAAAATCGGAATGATAGAGTGGGCCAATATCTGCATTGGAAAATATGAAACTTTTACGGGATGGAAACTGCAAGAAACTGAACATCACTTAGACCCACTTACGGAGATAGGATCTGTAACAATGTTATGGGACGTTAAACTATACACAGACAGAACAATCAAAGCTAATCGCCCAGACATCATGATCAAAGACCACAAGGACATAATATACTTTCTTATTGGCATGGCAGTTCCTTGCAGATTGTAATGTATCTTTGAAGATCCTCAAAGGACCAAAATACAAGGATCTTGAAATGGAATCTCAAAAATGTGGTTGTAGTTGGAGGCCAAAGATTGATTGGAAAAGGGTCCGATAGACTAATTGAAGGGATTACTGGAGGCCCATGACTTAATATATATATATATATATATATGTGTGTGTGTGTGTGTGTGTGTATGTGTGTATATATATATATGAAAATTTCTCCGATTTAACCAGTAGAGAAGACAATATTTATGAATAAAAATGACAATACATAGAAATAAATTCAACCATAATTTTGATTTAAAAAATGCTACACTCATAAAAAAAGAAAATAACTCACTCAGAAGGAAAATTCTAGAGAGTGCCGCCATAGAATATTAACCAAATATTAATCTACGTCCAGGCTTTTTCCCCATTTCACCTTTCTTAACAAAATTACTGCTCTCACAAATTTACACAACGGATTCATAAAATCAAAAGAAAATGGTTGAATACATCAACACAGATATAATGACAATATTCCCCACATGTGACAAACACTGACGTTATTTTCAGTTAACAATAATAGCGTTTCTCTACATTCCAGTTGCTAGGAACATTCTGTTTTTGTTTTTTATTAGTTACCTTGTTCAATTAATTTCATTTCGTATTTTGCTTTGATAAAGTCCACATTGGACGAAACGCGTCAGCAATTACTATGTTTCCTATTGTCATTTTATTCACACACACACACAAATATATATATATATATATATATATATATATATATATATATATATATATATATATATATCACCTTCATTTTGGTTATTACGAAGAGCTTATCTTTGTAAAATGCGTGTGATCTTAGGTTGTGTTTTTTTATATACAAAAATAATCAGTAGAAGATGTCATGAATCCATTTATGAAGAGAGAAATGGTTAGGATCCGGATGGAAATATGTATACAACAGAAATCCAAAAATTGCAATAATAATAATAATAATAATAATAATTTGAAACTATTTCTGATTTCTGTCATCGCTCATATCTTGGGCGATCGCAAAGATCAGCCCAGCAGTCTTGTAAAGGGGCCTTCTCTGGGAGAACAGCCAAGCCGATCATCGTTAACTCCATTACTAGGAAAATATATATAAAGACCGGATAGAAGTCACCTGTTTATTAGAATTGAAGGCAAAGAAAAGAATATTGAAAAATACAATCATTTTTCTCAAGACAAGCGACGTTTGTTACAAAAACTTTCAATTTTTTAAATTATTTTTTTATACTTGTATGCAGTTTTTGAACATAACTGTAAAATTATTGTTATTCCCCCCACCCAAAATGTAAATGCAATATTTACTCCTAAAAACGAATTATCTTTACAGTCCAAAATCGATATCTGTCTATATTTCTGAGATGAAGTATTTATGTACACTATTTACATTATTCGGACTATTGTCCTCATCTTTGTCGCCATATTTATTACAACGTTTCGGCATTTCGTTTAATGGATCTCAGATAATCAGTTATCTCCTGTTAATTCCCCTCTCCAAGTTCACCACTGCCTTAACCGGGTATTGAACTCACACGCTTTGGGTCCTGTCACTGGATCTACGCCTTTATCCAAAGAGTGTGAGTTCAATACCCGATTAAGGCAGGAAGAAGATTGGAGAGAAGTAAGAGGAAGGAGATAAATGGGAGACGTCGATTAAACATGGAACTAGAACAGTCTACCCCAGTGAGCAAAATAAAGGGTTCAGTTCGACATTCTAACCACCTGAAGGCGACAAAGATGAGAACAATAGTCCGAATAATGTAAATCGTGTCCAAGATCGATGTTTTACTTTAAAGGGTTGAGAAACCGTAAAAAATTAATTCAATCAAACAATCCTTTTTTTGCATAATTGAAGAGAAAAAAATGTTCCGATGACTCAGCACGCAAGAAACTAGTCAACATTCTGTTGTGGGACCTTACCCATAAAAACATAATGGACTATTCCATACGTAATAAATACTGCGCCTCAAGAGGAAGCAGGGAGTTCAGTCTGAAGTCTGGGTGAGGTCCGTCAGTTCAAGTCAGTCAGTCAGAGCAGGTCAGTCAGTCAGTCGAGTCAGAGGCAGTCCGAAACAGAGTCGCGTTCAGACAATTACTACATTAAGTGATACCTACATTGTTCTCTCTACTAAACCTGATTGTTCATACTAACACTTCTGTATATTTCTGTTTGTAATATATCTGTGTTATTCCATATCCGTGTTCGAGTTCTTCTTTATTGGTTCTACCTTGGACTATCACCGTGGTACAAGGAACCGGACCATAGCACATTCGCTATATAGACTTTATAACTAATATTATGGTATTTCTCGGAAATAACCGAAATTCAATTTTATGAATCAAATTTATATCAAAAAATTGATCGAAGATTTTTTTTTTAAATTTGTTTACTCATTGTATTCGAATTGCCCAATTTAGCATAATATTTGCATGCAAACTGGTCTTGCGAAACGATCTTGTTAACAGGTGGCGCTCTTAGAAACCGGATTCAATATAAAGACTAGTTTTATCGCATCATTAGTTGCAGTAATATCATAGTATTGAATAAATGATAGCATATGGTACAGGCATTAAGAAATTCTATAATGTTTATATTGATTAACTGTGCCTATATATTAAGTTATATCGAAATCAATATCAGAAAAGTCTGTTTCAAGTAATAGGTAAGGAAAATGAAAGAAACGGCGGTTATTATATATATATATAAAATATATATATATATATATAACTATATATATTTCAGTCAGATTTAAAGAATAAATGCTTATCACGGAAAGCTTGGAAAAAAACAAACAAACTTTTGAGGCTGCCTTGTATAAAATATGACATCTCAGTCAAATCTAAGTTACGACTGCTCCGAAGGGTATTATAATAATGTTCCGATTTGATCAGAATGTTTGACCTGCTTTTCTTTCCGTTTTGATGGGTTTTTTTTTTTGAAACTCTGGGATTATCCCACTTGTTTTTTTTTTAATCATTTTCCAACAAGCAGGGCCATTGATAAATACGATATGCATATGGGAGTTACAGAGTGTGCGCGATTGAATAATTTAGTGTGTGTGTATGAAGAAAAGGGGAGTAAAGAAACACGATTTAGGAAGATGGAAGATGACAATTGATAATGCATTTAAATTTCTGAAGATTGTAAGTGAAGAAAAATTTTGCAAGAAATTAAAATGTAACTTTATATTCTTTTCTAAGGCAATAAAATAAAAAGAATAAAACTGACTTGACAGGATAATAAATCGTCAAAATTGATAAAAATATTTCAAATTATTAGATGAAAAGTCAAGTTTTAAAAAAGCTAATCAAAATAATTGTCATAAAATATTTATAAAAAAACAGAGATAAAACAATGTTACTATGGTTAGAAAAAAACTGATAGTTTAAATCAACGCAAATGGCATTAGAATTTTTTTTCACTTAAAAAAATGAAACATTGTTTTGGAGAGGTTTTTTCATTTTCTTTCCCTTGCTATATGTCTATTGACTAGATCTCATTTTTATATATTTATATATATATTTCGTCAAATATCTGAAGCTACTATCACACCTAAAATAAATGTGTCATTTATTAAAGATTCACCAAGATTTGAGAAAACAGGATAAAAGATGGCCTTTGTTCTTGGTTATCCTTTTACAAGTTTTACATTTGTTTTTATTTCAACCGAAGAAAAGAACGCTAAGAATGCTAAATTTCCGGAACAGGTCTTTCATAAGAAAGAAAAGCGAAAAGCCATTTAATTTTAATCCGGTATTTAAATAAAAACAAACATTATTAATATGAATTTAGGTTAAATCTATTTTCAGTGTGTTCTGTGTGCGTGTGTGTGTCTAATCTTATAATGCAAGAAATATTTTAGAAATAATTAAAGACGTATATCTTGGGAAGGCAAATGTGTCTGTCGTTAAAATCAACAAATTCCATATTTAAAAATTGAAAATTTTATTGATTGTTGGTATTTTTGTTTTAGCGAACATTTCATGTTTCCATTTTATTTGGTTCATTGAAATTCCGTTCTGTTTACCTGTTTTTGTTTTATATTTTTGTTTGTTATTGATGTAATTAATGAAAAGCTGTTCTCTGCTGCCGCTAAATCTTTTCGACTTGGAAACAAAATTTATTTTCGTTTCATTTGTTGACTGTCTGAAGATAAATATAATTTGACTTGAAAATTTTATATCCAAAAATTTCAAAAAATTCTGTTTAAAATTCTCGACTATGAAATAAATGAATAAAATGTTTTGTTTAATATAAATAAGATTACCAATCTTTTTATTAAAATTGGCGCAAACATTTTTTTCTAAGCCAATGAAAATCCACTTTTTTATAGTAGAAATTATCAAAACTAATTTAAACTCTAAATTCGGCAATATCATTTTATAGGAAAATCTCTACCATCACTACTCATCGAATTCGACCATCAATGTGTTAGGACGAAATCGACTCGATTCGTTATCGCGCCATTTCTAACCTTCCGATAATTGCAAACCATCCACATTCACTTAATTCTATTTCCGAGAAGTAAGTTCCAAAAAATAGTTTCCCCCGAACTATTGTCTTGGAACAACCTCAAGAACGAATCTTTCCCCCATCGGCGGATAATCCTTAACCTGTTCAAGTCTCAGATAGAGGATTAACCGATATCTTACCTTTTATCCATATAAACTCCTCTTAATGTAATCTTCTCTCCAATCTGGGAAGTTTTTTGGGTGTGTTAGGAAATGTTTATTCTGATTTTATACAGAAAAAAATGTGTCTGTTAAGAAGACTTCTTCAGAAACACAAAAAAATTGAATAAAAAGCTTAATCACAAATTCTTCTGTCAATTGTCTTTAAAATAAACAAACATATTTGTTTGGATAGATCAAAATTCTCAGAAACTGCGTTTCCCGATCTGAATTCTGAATCACGTTTTCATGTGATAATGACAAAAAAAAAGATACCTTTTTTTTCATTTCATTCATAATTATATTTAATTAACACTGTATTTCAACAGACCGTACGAACGGTTCATTAGATAGTTACAATGCTCTAAAAAAAGTTTGTAAAAACAGTTCCTTTTTTAAACCATAGTTCGATTTTTGTTTCAGATATTTAGTTCACTTCATTTGCTGCACATAAAAAAATTGTTGGGAATAATTTTCTCTGTACGTTTAATGATATTTAAAAAAAAAAAATAATAAATAATAGTCAAATGATTTAACTGTTTCTTTTAATTACGTGGGAGAGACGAAAGTTTATTTAAATGTAAATGTAATCATTATAATATTCCAAGCGATGTGGTTTTTAGTTATAAAAAAAAAGATAAAAGCAAAATTCCCCCATTTTTAAAGCAAATTTAAAGATATGGATAACCGTTTTTTTTGACTGTATCAGTCAATTTGAAAAATCATTTAATTTTTTAATTTTAGATGCGTTATGATGACAATTTATTTCAGGGCTCGAAAAAAAAAAAAAATCAAACCTGTTGCTAATTTAATATTTAATAAATTAATGTTTATTTATTAAAATAAAACTGGTTTTTAATTAAACTTTTTTGGTGTTCATATTTAAATATACCATAAAAAAAATTCACAGTGATTTGCATTTGAAAAATTGTATTAATGAAAATTCGGTAAAACATTATTTGATTGAAACAAAGTCTTCATTTAAACGTTTGTATCAAATAGAACGAATATAGAATAAATAATTACGCATTTGTAAGATATTCTTATTCCAAATTTATCCATGTATAAGTCGAGTACATAAAAAAATCTACCGAAATATAAATTTTGTGGTACCGGGGAATAGGAATATTGAAATACGTCCATGAAAAGTTATTTGAGAATTTTTTTATTTTAGATGCCCATTCTGCACCAAAATGAAATTCTTTTTTGTTCTATTGATTTATTCGTTTTCTTTAATATTAAAAATTTTTCCTTGTTTTTAAAACAAATTTTTTTTTTAGATTTTAATGTTTTTGGATTATTCTATGCTTTTCAATTCAACAAATAAAATAATTTAAAGCATAGCTGAGGGTAAAATGTGGATTCTTTTCCCAAATGTATTACTGGAACAAAATAATCACACTGCGGAAAAATTTTGAAAAATAAACGATTTAAAAAAATAAATTATTTTAAAAAAATCATTTAACTAATCAATTAATTTTATCTAAGATGCTCAAGCATTCACCCCCTTTTTGTAAAAACCATGCAATTGCTTAAAACGGTGATTCGGACAGAAACTTTCAAATTGATTTTGCATTTAAACACATTTCTAGTACATTTCATCCATTTACATACGTTTATAATAAAACTAATAATTTAAGATTAGGAAAAAATTTCAAAGGCACGATCTCAAATTTATGCACATATTCACATTAATTGAATACACACAACGCAAACAAGATATTTAGCATTTTTCAATTATATATATATACAAAAGTATATATACACATACACACACATATACATATATATATATATATATATACAGGGTGACCCAAAAAAACAGGAATTTTTGAAGTGCGTATTGCCAGACATGAGCAAGTGGCAACACTGCGAGACAGTGACCTTGAGCAAGTAAACATTTCGCCATTTAGGATTCAAGATGGAAATTCACAGTATCCCAGCTGAGATATTGCAGCAGTCAATGAAGAATCTCAACAGCAGATTTCAAGAATGCATTCGTACAGGAGGACGCCATCTACAGGACGTAATTTTTAAAAAAATGAAAATTCCATCATTGTTTCTTAAATGGCATGTTTTAAGGTTTCAATTACTATGAATAAAATATTTTTCTTCCATCACTCTTGGTTTTATTGGATTGTTACTAGAAAAGTTGGCCTTTAAACACAACGCTCATTACACGATTTCTAAAGAAAGATTGGATCAAGTTAAATATTCGGTCAGAGACATTATAGCCCTTCAGGTTTTGAAGTGGGCAGGGGTTTATTATTGCATCCTATCGACATATGAATATTGGGGATTATCGTTTTCTAGAAATGCAATTACATCTCTGTTAACATAGACAAACACACACATGCAGACATGTTTGCACACACCCACATACACACTGATATATATATATATATATATATATATATATATATATATATATATATATATATCATTCTATCTATCTATCTATCTATCTATCTATCTATGGCGCTACATGACTGACGAGGCAGATTCTTTCCCGCAGTAGGTTGCCATTTCTTTTTGCGGTAGACCAGTTGCCATTCAAGGCTACAGAACCCGGTCTGCCCTGCTATTTACCCATAGCTGGGGGGAGAGAAGAAGAGGATTCATACCTTTCCCAAGGGTATTAGCATGTAAGTGAGTGTAATGGATTCGACGGAAATTTGAATTCGGCTCTCCGATTCCTCAGTCCGAGCCGCTATCCATTACTCCAATATATATATATATTTACGTTCGCTTATCATCCGATCCACACTCATCCTCGCCCTCTTGAACAGGAGTAGAGGTTTATCCCCATTTCTTGTTTAGGATTGGGATTCTGGTTCCTTCTAATTTTCTTTCATTCCCATTAGCCCCTTGCGTCTTAGTGTCATTATCGCTTTGCCTGGGGTGAATGGATTAAAAAAAAATCTCAAAGCTTAAATCCTCTAATCAATATTTGTAGATCGATTCGAGATGTTTCAATCAAACCTCGTCGATTTATTCCCCAAATAGCGCAGTTTCATTTACTAATGGATGTTCCTAAGAGCTATCAGCTAATCAAGAACACAGCCACCATGAAAACATTTACAATGCACAATGATGTAACGTTATGCTTTAGGTCTAAAAAGTTTGTGTTGGTGGCAGTAAAGTGTTGTGGAAGCAGAAAAGAAAAATTGCCTTTTCATTTTGTGTTTAACAGCTTTCCAATAAACAAAGGTTCTCATATCGTATTCCGTTGGTTAGCATTCAATTCAATCATTGTGTTACGGTGTATATGATTTCGCCATTCTAAAATTGATATTCATTTAAATGTCTCATTTATGTCCATCCATAATCCTACACACACATAAATTAATAAGATGAAAATAATTGGACAATCTTCAGCGGAGGTAGGCCCAGAAACTCTCGGATGCAATTAATCAGTCTCACAATCATATATATATATATATATATATATATATATATATATATATATATATATATATATATATATATATATTATATAAAAAGTGAACATTGAAGTCAACACTGTCGCCTCTGAGTGTTGACTTCAATGTTCACTTTATTGTATTTTACATACGCTCTATCTCTGATATTGAGCCTTTTATCCCATAAATATAGCACACCTTAAAACTATATTTCTTCATATATATATATATATATATATATATATATATATAATTTTATACGTTATTTCTATAGATACAGTTTATTTAAGTAGAGGCTCTGTTTTTAGTTAAACAATATTAATTACACTTACTCATTCTGAATATTCGGGAAATTTCGTAGAATGTATGCATTCTCCTACAACAATCGAATCTGTATTCCTATACGGATACCATTTAGCTACAGAGAAGCTTCTGGGTGGCTTTTCTATAGCACGTCAGATCAAATGAAATATACTACACTCCAAAAATAATAAACAAAAACTTAAAATTCTAAAGGCCCTCTATATCAAAAGCAACCAAACAACGCTCAAATTTATTACGAGTGTAGCAGCAACATGTCGAATTGCATTTAACTAACATTTAAATGTCATTTTGCATTTCTGCAAATTTCCGGTCAGCTCCTTTATATTGGGACGCTTGTTTTGCAAAGCATTCCATAGCAATATCGGATAAATTTAAAAATAATTATAACAGAGCGCGTTTACGCATGTTTTTAAAAATCACCATCACAGCGATCATAGTTGCAATAAATTGGTCTTTGTAATTTACCTCTGAGGATGAGATTGGAGGTGATCGAAAGTAATTGTGTAGGAAAAAAAACTACGGCACCTTCCTTGATGATTTTCACCTTAACATCAAGAAACTGATTAGAGAACTAGAAAGGATTATTATAAAAATAAATAGACATAATATGTCTACATTATACAATGAAACAAGCTGACTATATATCGAAGGTTAGGCTGACCTCAAATAATCGTGATCGACAGTTGATCACCCTAGGCCACACACTCTCTCCCAGAAAGCAGAAACTGAAACCAAGGTCCACTCAGTATAGTTGCAGTATAAAGCACAGGTCAGCTCTGTAGATGTCTGCAACACACACACACACACACACACACACACACACACACACACATATATATATATATATTAAGGCATTAAAAACTAGAAATCTCTTTGTTTGCAAAGAGCAGGTTGCCTAGACCTGATGTAAAGCGACTCCAGCACCTTAAGATTGTTTGCTTGGACTTGCTGTTCTGCGATTCTAGCAGCTTGGTTGGTACAATTTTAATATTTTTTTTTTCCTTCCCTGTCCATTCATTCATGTCACCCATGACAGACTTTTTCTTTTTTTTCTTTTCCTCATAATCTAAATTCCCCGTTAACAGTTCTGACGAGAGGGGACGAAACCGGTCGACTGTGTGTGTTTTATTTTAAACTTATCATGGCCTACAATACTACATTTCTAGTTTTTAATGCCTTAATACGCTTTTTTTGGTACCGTTTCAAACCTATTTAAATATATATATATATATATATATATATATATATATATATATATATATATATATATATATATAATAATAGTTAGCATAATAGTATTCTAGGATATCAGTCTACTATCATAATAAATGATTCCCTATTAAAGACGCTCGCTGAAATTTGATAAACACTCACAGAGTCCTAGGCCAGTACACTCAAGCCCTCGGCCACGATGGCTTGTGTCTTCGTTCTAGCAAAACTATCGACAGCCCACTAGAGTTCTGTCTATCTAATATCACTTACAATGCTTGGGTCAACCCGTGGTATAGTTTTCAGGCACTTTCCTAAGGTGCTACACGCTGGGATCGACCCCTCCAGTCTGATAAAATCAGGAATTCGCCTTCCTGACAAATCGACCATGGTCAGATTCGAACCCGAAATGGTCATTTTCTGAATATACATATATATAAACGCTACGTTGCAAGTGTATCGCTGTTTACATGGCAAATGTTCAATTGAACTTCATTCTTTACTTTCATCAGTGCAGACATTTACAGCTCGGCCACGCTATTCTGCGTTCGCGGGGTCGAATCACATTCATTTCTAACGTATTCCAAATGCAAGAGGAAAGTTGCACTCAGACATCTTTTACCCAAGAACTGTTAATATGTGGAACAGACTCCCGCGTGAGTGCTTCCCTGAACATTGTAATTCTAAACTCTTCAAGTCGTCATCCCTTATAATCATCATTTTTCTACCTCCCCTTTATTCGTATGAAGCACGTCATTCATCCTCATTGTCTCTTTATTTCTTTTTTTCCTTTATCTCTTTAATAATGTTTCCTTTTTTTATATTCCTTAACACTCAGAAACACCTTGCGTCTTAATGACTTTGTTGCCTTGCTGGGATGAAATTTTTTTTTTAAATCATCATTTTAACAGTAACCCGCCACCTTAATATTGTGTTATCTTTAGTAAAAAAAAAAAATGTAGTCATGCGCACACTCACACCAGCTCGAAAGACTTTCATACAAAGTTATATAAGAAAAAAAATGCCCATATCTACATGAGAGGTAAATAATAAAAAGTGTAAAAGAAAAATCTTTATGTAATTATGACAGATGCACATGGAAATTAATCTTATTTTTTTATTTTTTTATTTTTTTTGTTGGTGGGATCTAATTTCCGCGCCTCTCCTTCTTGACCCTCAGACTTTCGAAATTCAACGTTTTATTCGCGCATGTGCAGTAGCGTAGTTGCGCCTTTTCTGCAGAAAGCAAAACGGGTGTCAGTGACGTGGGGGTGGGTCCCACTTAGGTTTCCAATGCTTACAATTCGCCATTGGCGGATCTTTATTTGACCTTTTTTTTTTGTCACTACTTCGATGAAAATGTCTCCGCGTTTACTTTCATTTTACGTTACGATGTTTGCATATATTATTCATTTGCTCCCCCCGCCACTCTCTCGCTCTGTCTTTCATTCCCGTGTGGATTTGTTTATGCGCATGTATGTGCTTACGCGCCCATGTATGTGTAAGATAGAAAGATAGATATGACCAGACTGAGACAGATAGGAACATTGAAATCGAAAGGTTGATTGCTTATGAACATAGATAAATATATACAATAAATCGATATATTCATAGATAAATCTTAAAGGACGGAAATGGATTGATACTGATAAATAGACTTGAAAAGACAAATATATATATATATATATATATATATATATATATATATATATATAGATAGATAGATAAATAGATAGATAGATAGATATGAAGAGAGACTGAGATAGATTGATATATAAAATAGATTGAAATCGATATGAACACAGGTAAAACGACTGACAAACTGAGAAATAGATTAATTGGAATAAAGTGGGATACATTGTCAGATATATTCATACTAAGATATATATATATATATATATATATATATATATATATATATATATATATATATATATATAGAGAGAGAGAGAGAGAGAGAGAGAGAGAGAGATACATACATACATAGGAACCGAGTAGAATACATTGTCAGATAGAGACATATATATATATATATATATATATATATATATATATATATATATAGATAGATAGATAGATAGGGCGTTCCGATAACTTGGATCCATTTTAAACTTAATTCAATTTAAAATCAATTTATTGGAACGCCCTTTACAAAAATAGATTGAAATCGATATGAACACAGGTAAAGACAGACAAATAGACAGATTGGAACAGAATGGAATATGTTGTCAGATTGGAGCATACTAAGATAGATAAATAGATACATACATACATACCGACTAGGATACATTGCCAGATAGATAGATAGATAGATAGATAGATAGCTTTCAATTATATAGCCTACTCGTCATTATTTTTGTTATAGGAAACTGTAAAAAATATGTCAAGACAATCCTTAATATATTTCTGGAGAGGCGAAATAGATACCAACAAACTTGGAAGAAAAACAGATACTGAGATATAAAAAACGAAATTAGATTCAAGTGAGACATCGAGGATTGAGGAACATATGAAATAAGATCACGTATGCGTGTATACATATTGTTCTATTGGTTGATGTTCGCATAAATATTTATAAATAGGTAAATATATACATAATGTGTTTACTTTCTTTCTGATTTAAATCTAACTATGAGATAAGTTGTTTTTTTTATATCTTTATCGTGCGCTGTTGCAGATTTCGCCTCGCGAATGACGTACAAGTTTACAGACAGGCAACTGAATCGAAACCCAGCCAGCTAGCCAGAGATGTACGTATATATAGGCATAGACCCAAGTAAAGTATGAGACTGCTGTACACAAAGTCACAAATGCATTTAAAATGGATTATTTGTACTCATAGACTCACCGACACAGACAAATCATCCGAGAACACACACACACACACACACACACACACACACACACACACACACACACACACACATTTTATTCACATGCACGCGATGTGAAAAGAACACTTGGAGTAAAGGCAGTTGAAAACGTAGACAAAAAAAAGCATAAAAAAAACACAAAGCCCAGAGATCATTTTAGACCACCTCACCAACCACACGAGTAGATATAGGTTTTTTTTTTTTTTTTTTTTTTTAAATCATTTCACCCCCAAGCAAAGCTGAAAGGCAGCTAGTACGAAAGAAGGTGGGTACACAGAGTGAAAGGAAGAGAAAAGACTTGGTAAAGAGGGGATTGAGAAAAGGATAAAAAGAACAGGAGGAGGATAAAAAGAAGAACAGGGATCCAGGCATCAGATGATGTCGATTGACATTACATTTAAAGTTTTGAAGATTATAGTTATCAGGGAAGCAAGTAAGAGGAAGACAGTTCCACTGTCGGGAAGTGCAAGAGAAGAAGCTGTTGAAGTAGAAGAGGCGGTTACATTTAACTGTGTCGACAGTAAAAGGGTGGGACAAAGATGCCAACCTAATAAGACGCTTAAATTCATGCAGTGAAAATAGCTCTTCAGAGTAGATGCAATGGAAATATTTACAAAAAAGATAGAGGGAAGCCACAGTGAGAAAGTGACTGAAGTCGAGACCTCAAGTTAGGACCGATCATGTTGCATATCCACCTTTGGATTTTATTGAAAACCACGAGATGAACAGAAGGGGCACCAGTTTTTTTGAAGATTGCAGTTGTCAGGGACAAACAGAAGGAAGGTCCACAGGCGGGAAGTGCGAAAAAAGAAAATGCTGGAGTTGAAGTGGTGATTTGCATTTAATGGTTAAAATGACCGTAGCTGCGATTTTTTCATCCCCCCTTCAAAGAACAGAATAGAAAAACCGCCTCATAAATTGTCATGAATGAGTAAAAATAGGACAATATTCTTTTTTTTATTTGGCGGATGACAGCCCTTCAAAATTTGTTAACCATTGAGTGAGGAGCGTGAACCGGACGACAGGCAAATCTATCTACTTTTATTGGAAGGAGACAAATAGATAATTAGTGAAAAATAATTCACGGTTCAGGAGACGTTATATATTATAGAGCTGAAGTGGACTTTAGAAGGAACCATAAACCCAATCCTAAACAGGAAACAAGGAATAAAACTCTTGTTCAAAATACCGGAGAGGAGGAGTGTGAGCCGAACGATAGGCAAACCTATCTATTCTTACTGGGAAGAGACAAATAAATAATTAATGAAAAATAATTCAGGGTTCAGGGGACGTTAGGAATATAGAGTTGAAGTAGACTTTAGAAGGAACCGGAAACGCAGTCCTAAACAGAAAAGGCATAAACCTTTTACCTCTATGCAAAAGAGTGCAGAGGAGGTGTGAATGAATGACATTCGAATATATCTACTCCATTGAAATTGGTTTAGTTTTTTTTTTTTGTTAAAACATTAGAGACAGTTGACATTTATGAGGAACATAATAGGAAAAATAGTGTTGTCGAATTCATCACCCACAAAACATATTGATGGCAAAATGAGCGGGTGGGAAAAAACAACGAGTAGACATACCTAATGAACTTTTGTAAATGGATGGCAGAACAGTGACTGAGATAGGCGAAAAGGGGACACACATTACTTACAGCTTCATTCATCCTTGCATGGAGTATTGCTGCCATATATGGTCTGGAGCCCCTTCCGTTTGCCTCGGGGTTCTTTATAAGCTCCAGAGGCGGATATGCAATATAATTGGCCCTGTTCTGGCATCTCGTCTACAGACACTTTCTCACAGACGCGCCGTCGCCTCTCTCTGTCTGTTTTACAAATACTTTCATAGCAATTGCTCCGAGGAGCCGCATTCGCTGGTTCCCAGACTTCATGAATTCAAGCGCCCTACGAGGCTGGCATCTCGCTCTCACCCTCTTACTGTCGAAACTACTAAATGTAGCCGTCTCTTCTACCCCAATAGCTTCATGTCTCGCACCTCTCCTGTGGAACTCCATTCCCTATTCCAGTTTCCCTGAGAGCTATAATCTCCAGCTATTCAAATGTAATGTTAATCGACATCTCCAGTTGCCTTGATCTATCCACTAACCTTCTCCTCATCCTTTCTTCTATCACTCCTATCTGATCTTGCTCCAAATTTTCTGTAACCCCTTGCATCCTAGTGGCTTCCCGCCTTGCTTGGGGTAAATTATAGCTCGAAGCAATTCATGTTCTTTACTATCCCTAGGGTCACAGTTCTGCCATCCGTTTACACACCGTCGCGAAGCCGGTTTCTCACTGTTTCCTTCTTGTTATGGTCCGGTTCCTTGTACCACGGTGATAGTCCAAGGTAGAACCAATAAAGAAGAACTCGAACACGGATATGGAATAACACAGATATATTACAAACAGGAATATATACAGAGAAGTAGAAAAAAGAGTTAGTACGAACAATCAGGTTTAGTAGTAATTGTCTGAACACGACTCTGTTTACCTGTCTGACTCGACTGACTGACTAGCTCGCTCTGACTGACAGACTCCTGACGGACTTCACTCCAGACTTCAGACTGAACAGTATTTAGTCACCCCCCACGAGGGCATCATGTGGCACAAGGTCGGTTTAACGTTGGATCTCCGAGCCCGTGGGCTCGGCCAAAAAATATGCCCTTTGAACCCGTATAAACGGGTTCAGGGTCGGTTTACCTCCCCGAAAGAGACTCCGCCCTTCGCGTAGCCTCGTTCGGGATCCTCCCCCACCCGAAGGCAGAGAGTTCAACCGATCAGCCTGTCAGCCGGTCGCCCGACTTCGGACTGAACTCCCTGCTTCCTCTTGAGGCGCAGTATTTATTACGTATGGAATAGTACATTATGTTATTATGGTTAAGGTCCCATAACACTTCTGCCCCTCTAGGTTTGAATATGTCTTGGGAGTATCAAATTCTCCACGCCTTCTTTCCTCATGTCCCAGAAATGTCAATTGTCTCTTCTTGATTCTCAATAAGTTTCCTTTTCACTCCTATTTTCTTTACAACATCCTCATTGCTTATATATTTCATCCATGATAAATGCGAGTTACGAATTGACAGTGTAAAAATGAATCAAGTACAGACATTTGACTATCTGGAAAGCATTTTTACAAACGATGAAAATGTGACACAGAAATCCAAAGACGGGATGGAGACACATTCATTCCAAAAGCTTAAGAAACAGAAAAAAAATTCATTATAAACAAAGAGTGCTGAACTGTTATTTCATATGGTCTTCACTATTTCAGTCCAAGTCACAGTGCAACTCATGGCCAGTACTGCACCTTAGCACAAATCTTGTCGTTTCGGTGCGAGTAAAAATTTTTAGTTTGTGAAATTGAACGAGGAGATTTGTGACAGAACTCCAGTTCTGACCGTCATTTGTATTCATATTGAAAATAACTTGAAGTAAAAAAGATTATATATCATAATCAAAACTTCTCTGTGGCCAAAAAATAGGAGACAAGAGGCAATAAAATAGGACAATAGGTCAATATTTTAACTTATAACGGCCTACCAAAACATTCTCTGCAAAATGTGGCAAAAATACTGATTATCCACTAGAAATTTAATTAAGAAATTAACTTTAATTGCTTCATAAATATTGGATATAAATAAACATTTCATTTTTATATGATGAATAATTTCAAAAGATGTAGGCTTGAAGACTTCACTATAAGAAACCCTAGTGCATATCACTGATTTCCCATAAAAGCATAAATATATGAAAACTTTTTAAGACTTAAACCAATCAATTTTATCTCATGTTCCCTATAATATATAACACGTTATAAAAAGCATTATAAAACACTAAACTTGATAAGACAATACGTACTATTTATTTTATGTAGTCGCTATTGAAATTTAATATAATCGCTGTTGAAAATTTATATAGTCGGTATTGAAAATATATGTTTTAGTTAAGAAATTATAATTGCGAATGCCATTTTCAAGCAGACATTACGGACAACTAAAATCCATTTTAAGACAAATATTAAACATGAATACAACGAAATATATCTTCTCTAAAATTTTTGATGGAAGGAAAAACTTTTATTTAGAAGATATAATTATACAAAATAAACAACCCACATTAAAGTATCCTGAAGTTCATATAATATATTTAAAGTGCGCATATATATATATATATATATATGTGTGTGTGTGTGTGTGTGTGTAAAAAATGTCATTCATTCTGTGTGGCCTCCTTCCCAATCACCATTACACATGACGTAATGCGCAAAACAGATTCCCATATCACCATTTCACAATATTAATCCCGTTCAGTAAAGGAATTCTGCCTAATACACAGACACTACATTTGTTCTTGAAAATAACTGATACAGTGGAAAGTAGTTGAATAAAAAAACGCCACAACGTCAGCTTTCGGAAAAAAAATATTTTGCAATTTCAAAAATCTACTCAATACATTGGACAATATAATAAAAAATGAAAAAAATTTTTTTATCAGTTCTTTATAATTAAACTTCTTTCGATATATATATATATATATATATATATATATATATATATATATATATATAGATAGAGAGAGAAGAGAGAAAAGAGTGAGACATATATATCTATATATATGTTTAAACAATAAAACATATTAAAAAATTATTAAAAAAGTTAAAATCTTCGGACACACAGGGTTGTATATTCTTTCGTTTTTATTATTTCAGTTAGAGTCCTCGAATAAATAAATACACACACACACACACACACACACACACACACACACACACACATATATATATATATATATAATTATAAAAAGTTATTGGTTAGAGTATTAAGTGTTCAATACATGCATTAAAAAAAAAATTAACACGCAGAGCTTTTAAATTTGAATCATATATAGATTAAATACTTGTATCTATAAAAAGAACGTTAAACATAAAAATGTCTTTAATAAATAAATTGTCGGACTTTGTCAATTTTTTAATATATGACGTCATTTGTTTACATTTGATACGCCATGAGCAGTTATGAATGTGCATGAGATTCATGGAAGATTGAAGTTTATAAGCAATAAATTCAATCTTGCCAACCGAACTATCCTTTGTGGCCGAGCGGCCAAGGCACGTCAGCGTAAATGGATACAAGTATTTAAGTAAATGCTCTGTTTATAATAAACAGTATTAAACAACATTTACCGGCCTAAATGTCCGAGAAATTTTCATAGAAAATGTTTGTCCTCCGATAGAACCTGTATCCTATACGGAACCGTCATTTAGCTTGACATGCCTTTAACCGATTTGGCCACAGCAAGGTCGAATTTACTGTATTTGAAAGTCAATCTTCCTATTTAATCTCTCACGTACATTCATATCTGCTAATGGCGTATCAAATGTAAACAAATGACGTCACACATATATGAAAATGGACAAAAAGTTCGACAATTATTTTAAGACATTTTATGTTTTTACATTCTTTTATTGATACAAATATTTAAGTAAATATAAATACATATATTAAACAACATTTACCGGCCTGAATGTCAAGAAATTTTCATTTATATTCGTCCTCCGGTAAATCTTTTTAATACTATTTATTATAAACAGAGCATTTAAATTAAATATTTGTATCTATAAAAAAATAAATAAAATAAAAATGTCTTTAAATAATATATATATATATATATATATATATATATATATATATATATATATATATATATGTATGTGTGTGTGTGTGTGTGTTTGTTTCATAGCATGAACGAAATTAACAGGATACTTATAAAATAAATATTTTGATAGATACATATATACGGCGCAAGAGGTAATGATAAACCTTAAACATAGACGAACTTTTGGCTTCACAAATATCATCACAGACAGACACATAAACATTTGAACAGACAGAAAGAGTCCGAGTCATTTTGTCTCTTTGTTATTCCTCATTTTTGGGGGTCTGTTCATTTTCTTTGTAGCCATCTCTTTTCACATCAAGCCCCCTTTCTATATTTTACCACCAAATTAAAATTTTTCGAACTTAAAATCGTCATTATTTTTAATCTAATTCTTCTCCCCTTGTTAGTCCTTTCCCAATGGCACCCTCCCTCATTCAGTTTAACTACTGCCACCTTACATTATTCCTATTTTTTCTCACGATTCGCTTTTCATTATTTTAATATATTTATTACATACCGCCTTTTAACCCTACTCACTCCTTTTGAAACTCCTGCAATTTTCTGCTCCTCCCAGTTCCGCCCCCCCACTGTGTGCATACTTCTCTCGATTTGTGGCCTGAAACACGTCACCATCAACTCCTTCTTCTTCAATTACATTCCCTATTGTCATTTTGTGAAAAAAAAAAAAATTGTCTTCTACCTTATATTTTATATAAACTGTGTCAAGCATATATATATATATATATATATATATATATATATATATATATATATATATATATGTATGTATGTATGTATGTGTGTGAATGTATATAAAAATAAAATAAATATATATATATAATAATTATTTATATATTATATGCATCTTCCATTGCAATACTAAAAAGCGCTCAATATCAGAGATAGAGCTAACATATTTGGTTGGATAGATGTGAGTTTGTGACCCTGCGTTTCACGCTTTAATTATCGTCAGACAAAAAACCCAGGGTCACAAACTCACATCTATCCAACCAAATATATATATATATATATATATATATATTCAGAGTTAGTTTCTGAATTTCCATTTGGAAATAGAGTACAGATAGATTAAGTGCATTGACAATGAAGGAGACGAGGTTGAAAGATAAATAACTGTGTAACATT
Organism: Acanthosepion pharaonis; assembly: GCA_903632075.3. Taxonomy (NCBI): domain Eukaryota; kingdom Metazoa; phylum Mollusca; class Cephalopoda; order Sepiida; family Sepiidae; genus Acanthosepion; species Acanthosepion pharaonis. The sequence continues at coordinate 97,821 of CAHIKZ030002539.1, read as the reverse complement.
AACACATACGTGAGCACATCGATAGCTCTTTAACAATAGATGAAAAAAAATGAAATATATACAACATATATTTATGTTTCGACATAATCTTCTACCATGTTAATGCACTTAATCCTGCGATGATCATTAATTGCATAATTACATATGTATAGTAGCACATAAAAATTTGAGAAAAATATTATTATATATTCAGATTAAGGCATTAGTAATGCACATATATATCTATATATATATATATATATATATATATATATATATATTCAACTAGATTTCATTCAAACAAGTTTTATTAACACTATTTATATTATTCGGACTACTGTCCTCCTCTTTGACGCCATATTTATCACAACGTTTCGGCTGTTGTACGCTCCGGCCTTCTTCAGGTGGTTGGAATGTCGAACTGAATCCTTTATTTCGCTCAAGGACACACGGCACAGTGAATAAATGTGTTGGTTAGATCCAGTGACAGGACCCAAAGGGTGTCAGTTCAATACCTGGTTAAGGCAGTGGAGAACTTGGAGATAACTGACATCCATTAAACATGGCACGTGGAACTAGAACAGTCTACCCCAGTAAGCGAAATAAAGGGTTCAGTTCGACATTCCAACCATCTGAAGAAGGTCACCTTTAACTGAGTTAAATTCTAATTGCAGTAATCGAAAAATGCGCGGAATCTAGATAAGTACATCTTGCTTAACTTATTGATCAGAGACAATTCTTGTCAATAATTGTCGAAAGTACTCGAATGTAGCAAAAAGAACTTTGGACAGTTCAATAAAATTTTAATCCCGATGTAAAACACTTCAGTAGGACATTGGAAAGACAATATAAAAAGTTCAATTGACAGACTCTCTCTCTCTCTTTTCTCCCTCTCTCTCTCTCTCTCTCTATATATATATATATATATATATATATATATATATATATATATAATAAAATATAATTTTAAAAAGCGTGTTATATTTAGAGAGTAAACGTGCAAAATATCCCAGCGAGCGAGCGATCGAGAGAGAGAGAGAAAGAGAGAGAGAGAGAGAGAAGAGAGTGTAAATTTAAAGAAGTGTATGCACTGATGTCAACACCGAGTGAAGACATCCTGTTTTTTTATGGAAGATTGAATTGAAGCATGAAACAGATTGTTGACACTGAGTGTTGACATCATTGTCCGTACAACACACACACACACACACACATATACATACATACATACATACATATATATATATATATATATATATATATATATATATATATATATATATATATATATATACTACATTTCCAAAGTTTTAGGCTACCGTTGGTAATTTTTTAAATTGGACCCAAAATGTAGCTCTTTTTTAATTTAAATTAGAGAAAATTATTATACATAGTTAAAAAAATTAGGACATGATTTTTTATTAGGAATTTTATTATGACAGAAAGAGAAAAAGCATTTAATGATTAAATTTTGCTCTCGTCAAAATGTCCTCCTTCAGCTTTCATTACTTTGACATTCGTTGCAAAAGTTTCTCAGCGAAGATGTTCGATAATTTATTCCATTCTTTTTTTCAATGACGCTAAGACTTCAGTTTCTTCATCCCATGCTAATTCTGGGGTTGCGTCAAACTTTTGAACTTGTTCGTAAATATATATATATATATATATATATATATATATATATATATATATATATATATATATATATATATATATATATATATATATATATATATATATATATATATATATATATGTGTGTGTGTGTGTGTGTGTTTGTGTGTATGCTTATAATTCACGTGCTTGTAACGGCTTGTCAGTTTGCTACGCTGTCCATATTACTTTTGTGAATGCATTTATTCCCCACCCTCGTATTCACCAATGTTTTAGCATTCATTCATGTGAAATAAAGCGCTTAAGACGGTTTCTTCTGGGTCGTATTCCTATCTATCTATCTATCTATCTATCTATCTATCTATCTATCTTTTATATATATGATATATCCATTTGTATATGTGTGGGTGTTCGTGCGCGTGCATGCGTTTCTGTGTATGGACAATATATTTTTCATCTCGTTTTCCTTAAGGAAAACCTGAATAGAATATTTTCGGTGGAGTCCTCCTCGGAAATAGCGTGAAGAAGAACTCCCTTTAATATGAGAAAAGTCACGCACACAGGCACCGACAAATACATCCACCACTCGTCACGATATCAATAATACATTTCTTAGATATACGCAGAAAGGACTTAAGCTCTTTGGGAACGACATGAATCCATTTTACCTTTCAATTTCTCTTCAATACATAGACGATCATAGCTCTCCATAACTTTCTATTCCTTGTGGCTCTTAGCTGTTTTTCTCCCTCTGCTGAGGCTTCCGTCCTCAGCATGTCCCGCCATCTATTCACGCTAGCCCATCAAATAAGTGACTCACTCCCTTTCCCTATTATTCTTGCCCACATTATGCCTCATAAGCGTTAAGTTTTCCAAGCCTTCCTTCCTCATTATGAAATCCTAGATACTTCAGTTGTTTTTTTCCTGATTTTGAGTATAAGTGTTTTGTTTTTCTGTTGTTATATTCTTTAAAAATTCCTTGTTGCTTAATCGCTCCGTTCTTTGAATTCTCAGTATCTTTCTTTTTGTGATGGCAATGAACACTCGTTGCCACTTTTATGATTCCAACGAATACTCGTTGTTACTTTCGTAATGCTCGTTGTAGTAGAGACTTTGTAATCGCAGATACAACTATAGTACGCCGTTGAACAATACTGGTGTTAGACGCCTTCGAATATCACTCGATCTAATATTACTTGCTCGATAATAATCGCTCGAATAGTAATCCGTTTTGGGATCCGAATAGAGAAATAGTATAGGGAACAGAGTAGAGAATAGCGGTCCGTATAGTAATAGAGGATAGAATAGAAATGACGATCAATTACACGCTACGCTAATTCATATACATGACTTTCCTCTATGGTCACCTTGTCTACTTAATTCAATAATGGGATTGCCCGTGTTCGCCTACCGATTTATGTGTCGGCAGCGACACTTTATCTCAAGTGTTGGCAGCGACACTTTATTCCTATATAACACTTTTGTAGGACCATATTTCTGCTGCTTCTAGTTTTCTCCTCATCCATGAGGAGATAGTTCAGCATTCACTGCCATATAAAAGGATGGATAGCAATCCAACACTCTTCTCATTTCTCATCACCTTGCTTAGCTTTAGGAATGCTTCTTTTGCGAGTCCAATGCGTGTTCGGATCTCGGTGTCATATTTTCCATTCGCTGTTAGAATACTTCCCAGGAAAAAAAAAGATTAATAAAGTGCTTTATCCCTTCAGGATCATGGCTCTCCACAATTTCATGCGTTTTGTTTCTCGAATAACATAACTGTTTACGTTTCGTAATTACGTTTCTAAACTGTATTTCAAATTCGGTGGATATATTTTTAATTTGTTTTTTTTTAAGCAAGTGAGTGTTGAAAGTTTATCAGCCAGTCTATAAAGAATGTTCTAGAACCTTGAAACATAAATGTTATTTCCTCTTTGATCTTATTCCGCTTCCAATCCTCACAAACTCATTAAGCATACTTGCTGTTTCTCTCTGCTTTTCTTTTATGTCTTGTGAGTATTAACTTCTCCAAACCCACTTTTCTCAATGTAACCTTCGTCTCAACACTCTACCAACAGGCCAATGATTATTTCATTTGAATTCCGATTCTCACCTGTTCGTCCGGGAGGGTAGGTAGGTAGATGATAGCGGAGAGAACTTCTATGTCAGCTCTTCCGCAATAACAACTCCTCCCCTATCTGCTCATCCCGGCGTGGTAGATGACAATACGAATGGAGGCTCGATGTAACGCACGATGTACACGTCCGCTTCTCGTCAAAGGCTCATCAGAACGGTATTTAGTCACCCCCACCCCCACGAGGGCATCATGTGGCACAAGGTCGGTTTAACGTAGGATCTCTGAGCCCGTGGGCTCGGCCCAAAATATGCTCTTTGAACCCGTATAAACGGGTTCGGGGTCGGTTTACCTGCCTGAAAAAAAAAAAAAAAAATTGCCCGCCATCCGCATCGCTGATGGTAAACTTCAGACATTTTCTCACCATAGTGACATTGTTTTATCTCTGTCTTTTTTATAAATATTTTTATGACAATTATTCTGATTAGCTTTTTTTTGCCTTGACTCCATGAATTTAAGCGTACAATAATGTCTCGCTTTTTTTTATCAATCAATAAATTAGCTTCAACCGTCAGTTTTATTCTCATAGTTTCTTTTTCTCGCACTTCTCACATGTTGAGCTACATTTTAATTTCTTGCTTCTCTGTCACTTACAATCTTCAGAAATTTAAATGCAATGTCAAATGCAATGTCAAATGCAATTATCTTCCTAAACGGTGGATATATTTTTAATTTGTTTTTTTTTTTTAAGCAAGTGAGTATTGAAAGTTATAAACGGGTTCAGAGTCGGTTTACCTCCCTGAAAGATACTCCGCCCTTTGGCGTAGCCTCGTTCGGGTTCCTCTCCGCCCGAAGGCAAAGAGTTCAACCGATCAGCCGGTCAGCCGGTCGCACGACTTCAGACTCCACTACATATATGCGTTGGGGTGTAACGGATATCGGCTTGGAATGAGAACTCGCCGAGTTCGAATCTAGTTGAGTTTGTTAGATTCATTTGGCGAAAGGTATGAGTCCATCTCTTCTCCTGAAAATCTATGAGTTGAATAGCAGGAAAGACTGGTTCTTTTAACCTTTGTTAGCAACCAGTCTACCGCAGAAAGAATTGGCAACCTACTCCGAAAAAAAACATCTGCCTCGTCAGTATGTATGCATTTTTCATCGGATCAAATCTTTGGCATCGTGTGCCCGTGCACCCGTCTGCGCGTATGTGTATACGTGTAGAATGTCCTGTTTTTTTCTTTTTTTACCTTTTCGTCGTTTATTTTCACTTTATACTGACACTTTATTGCTTTTTTTTTACCTTTTCTCTTTTACTTGGGTAGCAATCTCTCTTTTAAATAAGTTTTATTTAAAACGTCTGACAAGGAACTGCAATGAAGCCTTTTTTATTAAACTTTATTTGCATTCGTAAAAGTATTTCTTTTTCCGAGTATAGAGCAATTAAAAAAAATACCCAAATGTTGCATGTTAGCCATTGTCAAGAATATCTTTTAAACTAAATATGTAGATTTATATATATATATATGTATCTGTAAGCAAATATGTGGGTATAGATCCGACAGTATGAAGAAAAATATGGAAAAACAAAAATCCGAATATGCAAGTATGCTGTTTTAATGTTGTTTCAATGTCGACGTCAGACGTTTCGGTCTAGTAGACCTTCTTCAGGATATAGTTATTAAAAAATAATTAAAATTAGACGATATTCAAGTCAACATGAAAAGACGATAGACATAAGACTAATCAAAACAGAATAAGTGAAATTTTTAAGATCAGCGTTCCGTTTCGCAATACGATCACGTCGGCGTCACGTGGGCGATGTTGTGAAAACGTATTCCTAAAATAGAGTATATTTTAAATGAAAAAGAATTTTATTTTAATCTAAAATTTATAAGTACGTTTGTTCAGCATTAATCTTGCCAGAAAAGGGGAAATATTAAAGAAGCCGGGTCTAGTATTCACCGTGCGTGAGATAGATATTACGCTTGCCTTTAAACAATGCTTTATTTGTACACATAACTAAATCTGATCATAATTTCGATTTTGATTCTGTGAAGATTTTAAAATATATTCATAATAAAAATCTTAAACGGATTTATTTTGTTTTTCCATATTTTTATTCATGTATGTATCTATGGAGATGGGATTTTTTTTTTACAATTTCTGAACATGGTCACTTCATTGTGGCTGTGTTCATAGTCGATATTATTAAGAATTGGTTTCGTTTTTATCATTAATGCCTCCACTATTTTTAGCCGTATTTGCATGCATACATTTTTGTACATTTTGCACGAATGCAAGAAAAAAAAAAGAAGCTAAATAGCAGTGCTTTGTCAGTCGTCTTCAATGAAATATGTTTTTATATACATGTAACATTTGCCTGAATTTCCGGGATAAGGACTTATCTTTATTTAAACTCTTTATGTTCGCACTATTGTCCTAATCTTTGATGTCGTTATCAGAATGTTTCGGTCATTGTGCCTCTGACCTTCTAAAGTTGTTTATCGATCTGAGTAACCTACAGCGAATTCTGAACTGAACCCTTTTATTTAGTATACTGTTCTCGTCCCACTGCTCAATCTAGGGATATCTCGTCTGGTTTTTATTTTCTTTAGTACTCTTCGATTATTGCTCCCCCTTTTCAACTGAGTATACCCTGTCCGACTCAGGGATTGAAGGCAAATGACAGCAAATCTTCAACAGCAGCAGCAGCAATCAAAATATGGACAACAGCAGCAGCAATCAAAACATGAACAGCAGCAGCAGCAACAACAATCAAAACATGGGCAGCAGCAGCAGCAGCATTAGCAGTTGCAACCTAATCAGTAGCCAGATATTAGATCCTTGAATTATTCATGTTTTTTCACGTTTCTTCACCCTTTTGTTCAAATTTCTTAATATATTGAGTATTAGTGTCCGGATGTTTACACAAGTATGTTGCGGCATATATGGTGAAAAAACAGAAAACAAAACAAAATAAAAAACAACAACTCAGCAACCGACTTCGATATAAAATATATTGATTGGTCGCTCAATTCTAATGCAAGCTTTCGTACGTATTGTGTCCAGTTGAGATTTTCTCTCAAAAGATCCAATAATTGAAGGACGATGACATTTTTGATCATACCAAACGATATTATTAAACTATTGGCTAGGTACATAACTCAGTACTATCTGTGGCATTGTCGTTTTAGCAGCGACTAAACTTGTTCCTTCAACGATCTTTTCTGCTAAGAAGGGTAGATAGACAAAAGAAATAATTGAAAAAGTGATCTATCATTTTTGCATATTTTATTGGCTCAAATGTCACCCACATGAAAGTACATTGTCAATTCTGACCATCACTCCAGAATGAAAGGAAAATGATGAACTTGAGGGAACATTATATACATATATATATATATATATATATATATATATATATATATATATATATATATATATAGGTGTGTGTGTGTTTTGTGTGTGTTTTGTGTGTGTGTCTATGTGTGTGTGCGTATAGATAGATAGATAGATAGATAGATAGAAGCTGTGTAAGGGCGAGGGAAGATTTATTTTTCTCGTTATGCGCAAAAAAATCTTTCCATGATAAACCGTTACATGTTTCAATTTCCGCCATATTGTGTCTCTAAATTTCCTCCCGAACCTTAAATAACAAAATTCAAATGCAGACAGCGAAAAAGAAAAATCAATAAGATGAGAATTCAATATTCAAATTCAATACCGACATCAAATGTCAATTATGGTTGGCTTCGATTGATTCTTTTGATATCAAACTTCAACCAGCCCCTCCCCCCGCCAAATTTGAAATGAAGCTTTCGATTTATTTTCATTCATCATTTTTCCCTTCATTTTCATTTTTCTTTCAATTTCATTTCCATTCCTTTGAGGGACGCTAATGATGAAATATCATTTTGATGTGGATGATAAAAATGTTCTAATAAAAAATGTTCACTGTAGGTAAATTATATTTGATTTACTATACTTTAATATGATATAATTCTTGTATATATATATATATATATATTAATGATAACATTAAAAGTAATAATAATAATAATAATAATAATAATAATAATAATAATAATGATGATGATGACGATGATGATGATGATGTCAGATGTAAAATAGGAAGCAATATACATCGACAATTTCGGACAAAATAACAAACGGTAAATGAAAAATCTACGCATATCATTTCATTCATAATTTAAAAAATGCTAGATCGTTGTCGAATCATGCGAAACTGCCGAACCACTGAAAATGAAAACATTCAAGAATGCGAATATCTGTGATAAGTAGTTTCGCTGTTGCTATTCGTTGCGTGGTTAACAGCATGGGAGAAATCATGAGTAATCTCCCTTAGAAAGGAACCATTCTGCAGCTGCCTTTCAGAATTTTATAATTTAACAGCGCTGAAATAAGTATTTCTTTTTCCAGCTTATTTGGTTAACAAGTGTAAATACATTTAATAAAAACTCACTAGAATTCGAATAATTGCTTAAAATCTGAAAGAACGAAAAAATGTCAATAGCGGTAATGGTAATAAAACGATGGGGAATTTAGTCGTTTGCTTATAAGAAAACATTTAGCATTAATTGACAGAACAGTTAGCATTAATTGACAGAACAGTTAGCATTACTATCAGTTGAAATTTATAAATCTTTCTCTTAAAACAGTTTTCGGGATAATAGTTTTCTTAATTAATACAGCTCTTTCTCATATTGATAGGGGCTTCTTCCGTAACCTTTTGTTTAAGGTAGTGTAGAAAGTCAACATCTTGTTTACGGGATTATTTTCTCTTTGAGTTATATGCATTATCCATTTTAGTTGCTGATGCTGTTGAACCTTTTCATGTGATATTGTTTCCGGTATCAGATCATTGCAAATATTCTGTCCCGATTTTCATTGTTAATATAAAATGACTGTAACATAACATTGTACGTTCTAGATTGAAAGCTCGTCTCTTTCATTGGCGAATTAGGCTTTGTTGAATGTTGACGTTTTGTTCACGGAGATATGCTTAAAAAAAAGGAAGATTAAAAAGTTGCACTTTCGTCATATTATGCTCTATGAATTTTGGAATGGAGTAAGCGTCAGAACTACGACAAAAAATATCCAGAAAGTTTATTTGGATCGTACACTAGCTTTTCGGACAGCTAAAATTGGTTTGGCAGATTTCGTTAGGACGATCATGACCGAAAAAGCTCCACCACACCCCGGGCGGCCTTTCAACATCGTTGAAGACGCTCCGCTTGCCATCGGGGAGAATAAACTGAAGATTGTGAAGGAAGAGATTGCTAAGAGTTTGAAAATCGATATATCAACAGCCATTCGCCATTTTAAGGGACTTGGGTATAAGAAAAATCGGTGTTTGGCAACTCTGAAACATGTCATTTTCCACCACGACAGCAAGTCTTGCGTTGTCGTGATAAAAAGTTGCAAACAGAAGCTTTAAAAATTGAAATGGGAAATCTTCCATCACTCACCATATTCTCCTAACTTGGCTCCTTCTGATTTTCATTTGTTCCAGTCTCTACACAACGAATTAAGTGACCAAAAATTTGACTCTGTACGAAAACTACCTCACACCCTTCTTCCAACAAAATGCACAAAGTGTCTGTGAAGATAGCATCAACAGCCTTGTAGAACGATGGGAGACATTTGCTAAAAACAATGGAAACTATGTATGTGACTAATAAATGTTTTAATAACTAATAAATATAAATGCGAAATTTTGGTTTTAATTTTCTAATTAGTCACAAACATTTGCAATTATCTTATACTTGGTTCTTTATGATTGTGTAGCGCCAGTCTTCGAGATCCAAAGAAGGACAGTAGTCTTCAAGACTTTACAGGATTGAATCTATCTTTAATCATTGATCTGAGAAAACGGTTATAAATAGCTGATATTTAGATATTTCTCAACGAATTGAACGCTATGCATAGCATCCACATGAGGTGCTAAATCTGACGGAACTATTTACGAGGATGACCCGAGTTCTTAGGTTTGGGATAAAAATACCCCTACTGAAGTCTATCCTGTGTTCAATCCCGTTATCTCCGATACTAAAAGGATTATAACATATTTATAAAGAAAAAAAGATGAAAATTTTGTACCTACTGTTGCGATATACGTGACAAACCTGATTTGCAGACAAGATTACCTGCGTAGCGATGGGTTTTTTTCTTATCTCCGGATGAGACTAAACTAAGATTACTAAATATCTTTTTTTTTGTAATCAAATCAAACAAGGCAGTAAAGCTACTAAGACACAGGGGTTACTGGGTGGGAAAGAATTTGAAAGGTGAGGTAGGGGTGAAAATGCATATACGGAGGTAGGGGTGAAAATGCATATACGGAGGTGGGGGTGAAAAAGCATATACGGAGGTAGGGGTGAAAATGCATATACGGAGGTAGGGGTGAAAATGCATATACGGAGGTGGGGGTGAAAATGCATATACGGAGGTAGGGGTGAAAATGCATATACGGAGGTGGGGGTGAAAATGCATATACGGAGGTAGGGGTGAAAATGCATATACGGAGGTGGGGGTGAAAATGCATATATACGGAGGTGGGGGTGAAAATGCATATACAGGTAGGGGGTGAAAATGCATATACGGAGGTGGGAGTGAAAATGCATATACGGAGGTGGGGGGGAAAATGCATATACGGAGGTAGGGGTGAAAATGCATATACGGAGGTGGGGGGGTGAAAATGCATATACGGAGGTGGGGGTGAAAAAGCATATACGGAGGTAGGGGTGAAAATGCATATACGGAGGTGGGGGTGAAAATGCATATACGGAGGTGGGGTGAAAATGCATATACGGAGGTGGGAGTGAAAATGCATATACGGAGGTAGGGGTGAAAATGCATATACAGGTAGGGGTGAAAAGCATATACGGAGGTGGGGGTGAAAAAAGCATATACGGAGGTGGGGGGTGAAAATGCATATACGGAGGTGGGGGTGAAAATGCATACGGAGGTGGGGGGTGAAAATGCATATACGGAGGTAGGGGTGAAAATGCATATACGGAGGTAGGGGTGAAAATGCATATACAGGTAGGGGTGAAAAAAAAAGCATATACGGAGGTGGGGGGGTGAAAATGCATATACGGAGGTAGGGGTGAAAATGCATATACGGAGGTGGGAGTGAAAATGCATATACGGAGGTAGGGGTGAAAATGCATATACGGAGGTAGGGTGAAAATGTATATACGGAGGTGGGGGTGAAAATGCATATACGGAGGTAGGGGGTGAAAATGCATATACGGAGGTGGGGGTGAAAATGCATATACGGAGGTAGGGGTGAAAATGCATATACGGAGGTAGGGGTGAAAATGCATATACGGAGGTGGGGGTGAAAATGCATATACGGAGGTGGGGGGTGAAAATGCATATACGGAGGTGGGGGTGAAAATGCATATACAGGTAGGGGTGAAAATGCATATACGGAGGTAGGGGTGAAAATGTATATACGGAGGTGGGGTGAAAATGCATATACGGAGGTGGGGGTGAAAATGCATATACAGGTTGGGGTGAAAAGACATATACGGAGGTGGGGGTGAAAATACATATACAGAAGTGGGGGTAAAAAATGCATATACGGAGGTGGGGGTGAAAATGCATATACGGAATTGGGGTGGTAAAAATGAAGATATGGAGTCGGGGGGTGAAAATACACGAAGGTGTGGGGTGGGGTAAAAATGCATACACGAAGGTAGAGGGGTGAAAAGTGCATATATGGAGGTGGAAGGAATGCATATACGAAAATGGGAGGGCCCGATCAAGTAGGGATTTCAAACACAGTTTTGATGTTCATTCATTGGGCAAGAATTTAGGAAGTAGGTCAAGCCGATAACTTTTCAGCACTCTATTGAAAGACAAAGAATTTGAACATCTTTAGTTTCGACACTGGTGTTATAATCATTCAATAAATAACGAAAGTAATTACAATATGGATCGCTTAACAGATTTAGGGATTATAAAGATTATAACAAATATGTTACATATACTGCATTGTCCAATTATGATAATCTTCTTTCATGTGTGGTGTCCCTTAAGGACGTGGGTGATATAACATCCCATAAGTTCCTATCCATTGTAAATTTTAACAATATTTTCTCCTTACTATTGATCCCAGATCTTGTTCTGCCAGGCATTTACACAAATTTCTTTTGGTGTGTTACTCGCTGATTTCATCTGTCCCTCTGGCCATTACTACGTCCTATGATTATCAAATTTGCCAAGAATACGATTCTCATGTCACAGAAATTTCAACTCTCTTTCTGATTCTAAGACTAATGCGACTTTGGATTTCTGTATAGCATGTTCTGTCGTCTTTTATATCAATTGCCAGAAGCTTAAATTTCTGTACTTCTTTATTTCGACGTCTTTAATTGGTAACAAACATAAATTCTGTTTTCTCACAATTGACATTTCATCCTTTCTTTTTACTTTTCACAATTGACGTTTGATCCTTTTTGTTCATTATCCACAATTGATGTTTGATCCTTTCTTTTCACTTTTTCCAATAGAAGTTTAATCCTTTCCGTTCATTTTCTACAATTGATGTTTGATCCTTTCTTTTCACTTTTCACAATTGACGTTTAATCTTTTCTGTTCATTTTCCAGAATTGATGTTTAATCCTTTCTTTTCACTTTTCAAAATTGACGTTTAATCTTTTCTGTTCATTTTCCACAATTGATGTTTGATCCTTTCTTTTCACTTTTTACAATTGATGTTTAATCCTTTCTTTTCATTTTCCACAATTGATGTTTGATCCTTTCTTTTCACTTTTCACAATTGACGTTTAATCCTTTCTGTTCATTTTCCACAATTGATGTTTGATCCTTTCTTTTCACTTTTCCCAATTGACGTTTAATCCTTTCTGTTCATTTTTCCCAATTGATGTTTGATCCTTTCTTTTCACTTTTCCCAATTGACGTTTAATCCTTTCTGTTCATTTTTCCCAATTGATGTTTGATCCTTTCTTTTCACTTTTCCCAATAGACGTTTAATCCTTTCTGTTCATTTTCCACAATTGATGCTTGATCCTTTCTTTTCGCTTTTCCCAATAGAAATTTAATCCTTTCTGTTCATTTTCCACAATTGATGTTTGATCTTTTCTTTTCACTTTTCACAATTGACGTTTAATCTTTTCTGTTCATTTTCCACAATTGATGTTTGATCCTTTCTTTTCACTTTTCACAATTGACGTTTAATCTTTTCTGTTCATTTTCCACAATTGATGTTTGATCCTTTCTTTTCACTTTTCACAATTGACGTTTAATATTTTCTGTTAATTTTCCACAATTGATGTTTGATCCTTTTTTTTTACTTTTCACAATTGTCGATTAATCCTTTCTGTTCATTTTCCACAATTGATGTTTGATCCTTTCTTTTCACTTTTCACAATTGACGTTTGATCCTAGCTTTTCACTTTTCACAAATGATGTTTGATCTTTTCTTTTCACTCTTCACAATTGATGTTTAATCCTTCCTTTTGACTTTTCTTTTCGGAGTCCATGTAATTTTCCCCGATAGATAGTTATGAGGGGTTATCATTATTTACATGCGGGAAATCTCGTCTAGTTCTCATTTAGTACTACTCATTTATCGCTCGCCCCTTTTCAATACCAAAGGCCGCTTTAATCATGTGCTGTGGGGCAATCCTGAGCGGAGAATTTGAAAACGTAATCCTAACTTGTCAGCTGATGAATGCTGCTACTTATTAAAGATTGGGGAAATTATCCAAACTAATTGGTAAAACAATAGCTCGCTTCAGATCATCAAATTCTAACTAGCTGCTTACAGATTTTGACAATGTTTCTGAAATTAAGTCGATGAACGGAGAACACGTTGAAGTTGATGGATGCACAATCGTCAGAACCCCAGAAGCTAGACCCAAAACACGCAACGATTAACCAGTATTGAAAAATTATAGACGACTCTGTGTAACAAAAACGAACAATGTAACGGAAACTTAATAGCAAAACCTGAGACCTCTGGGATAGCTAGAAAAATGTCAAAAATACTAAAGTTTCAAAGATGGAAAAAAAAAGACCATCTAACGATTTTGAAATACAAACAATCGCCACAGGAGATAACGTGTCAGAAGTATGATTGAAAAATAAATAAGGTTTAGCGAAAAGCGCAAATCATAACGGCATAAGATAGTTGCATTGATGATGATTGTGTCAAAAAAATCGATAAAATTAATGCCGGAGGGCGAAAAGAGACTAATGGACTTTGTTAGAGAATCCCCCAAACTTAGCCGAAAGGAAAACACAGACCTAATTGTGTAGCAAAGGTAATTTACTAGCAATCAAGTTGATGATATGATTATCAACGAAAGTTTAGAAACAAAATGGAAGCTGCTCTGGAAGCTTCGAAAATAACCGGAAACGGGATTTAGAGACGCAATTTGATTATCTCGTTCAAACAAAGCTGACTTGGCGGGATCTTGGCATTGGTAAAAATGTCACGAAAAAAAAAAGGACAAGAACATCTTGATCTGTCCGTGACATATATTCCCCCGCCGTGTCGGCCATTTTCTTTATCACGTATGGTTCGTTGTATTGTATGCTGAAATAAAACCATGACTGGTTGGATTTTAGAGCTTATAAATATGGCAACGATATCGGCTCTCGATATATGTCGATTATTCGGTAGGGTAGAACAAAAACGAGAATGGTTTTTTAGAGTGTTTTTTTGTTTTTATTATTTAAGTGATTTACATGTGAACCATTCTTCTCATCATTGTTGTTATTATTATCACATCTTTTCGGCCGCTGTGTCCTTCGGCCTTCATCAAGTGTTTGTCGATCCGAGTAACCTACAAGGAGTTTCGAAATGGAGGCCTACAGTTTAACCGGACTGACATAGTCCTGATGAAAGCTGAACGGCAGAAAGGACAAAGTATTCTGATAAGAAGAACAACAAAGATGAGGAAAATAGATCCCAGGTAAATAATGTAAATAATAATAACCACACATCGCAGACATACAGGCAGAAGGCGATCAGATGATAATAACAACAAAGATGAAGACATTCGACAGAATGTAAATAATGATAACACCTCATCCATAAATTCTGATAGAATTTCTTTGTTTTTTTTTAAGTCATTTTTAATTGAAGTCCTGAAAAGTGAAATAATTACAAATTAATCAACTCATATATACGAAATAAAAATATTACAAAATCTCTTGGAATTTCGGACACTATCTTTGCAAATGATTCCGTTGTAAGGGTCTTTTTTTTAACAGTAGCTGATTGTATCATCGAAAACTGACGGGCTACCAAACAGTAAAGATATAAGAAAATATTATCTACCAAAAATAGTACATTTCATACTAGAGACTAATGAATATATTTGTAATCTGTTTCAGTTTTTATTGGTAGCTTCAAATGTCATGTCAATGTATTTTAATTAGGCAGATTCACTTCAACAGAGTTCTTTTATTAAAGTATATTTGGATAAGTTCCTTGCTTTGCCTTTTGATTCCGTTAAATGCGAACAGATGGATATTTTCTTGTAATTCTTTGTTTCTTTGACGGACAGATTCTTTTTATCGTATTTGAAAGCAATCATGATTCACAATGTGTCAAAATGACGCAACGGACGCTACTGAACAAATGCTATTCATTTGTCATATGTGGACATTGCTCACAAATCGATGTTAATAATTTGATGTTTTTTTTACATTGTTTTCTAAGGCACAACTTTATCGGTTTAGAGCAGTTCATGCTTGTAAATAAAACTACGAGAAACGGATGTGATGCATATAGAAATAAAAAAGAACACGCACATATATATATATATATATATATATATATATATATATATATATATATATATATATATATTGATTTTCTAAGCATATCTTAGATGTGGCACAAGGCCGAAAGTATGGAGCACCCAGTGAGGATCGAACTCACTATTCAGTAGTAATTGGTCTAGCAAGGAAAGATTGCTAATGCTCGAAGTGGCACTTCCACGTGGTGCAAAAACGCTAGCGAGCTAGTTTTGTCAAATCAATAACGACTGAGTTGTGAGTTCGATTCTCAGCAGGTACTTCACACTTTTGGCCTTATGTCACATCTAAGCTATGCTTAGAAAAATCACGATTACATCACATCAGAGTGCCTAATAATGAGTTACTAAGGATGATTTAGATGTGACACAAGGCCGAAATTAGGGAGCACCCGTTGAGGATAGAACTCATTACTCAGTTGCAATTGATTTTGCGAGAACAGTTTTTGTTATTAGATAAAAAAAATAATGGAAGCCTTAATAATAAAAAAGAAAAAGCTAACACTCAATAATAGAGAAACATAGACACAATCCATACACTCAATTAAAAAATAAAAATAAAATGATCCTTGATAATGGCTAAAAGTAGGGCCGAAGGCGCTCGGAATTACAGAACATTTCGACAGTTTCTACACTGTGTCCAGAAAAGAAAGCACTTGTTCGAACACAAGAAAAAATAAAATAAAAAGCTTAATCGCAGTACTTTGTCTGTCGTCTTTAGTGAAACATGTATAAATGAAGGATTGTTGCCAAAATACACCATATATATAGAGAGAGATAAAAAGAAAACTTATCATAGCTGACAGGGTTTGACCTATGATGGATTTTATCAAGGCAAATGTAAAGATTTTATTTCGCAACCTATAATATAATTTAATTAAAAAAATTCCCAGCATCCTTATGTCTTTCCTTTTTGTAGGAGTAAGGGGGTACAAAAACCTTTCCGCAATTTTTATTATCCCAAGCACTTTCGGCCACATCTATAGACATTTTCAAGAGAGTTTTGTTTTTGATGTTGTTTTTTTCCTCATGTTTTAACTGTTACGTTGTAATTTATTTTGTGATGCTTTGAATAGGAGCGTTCATTCCAAGCATTCAAATATCTGCTATATATATATATATATATATATATATATATATATATATATATATATATATAAAGAAAATAAAGAAAATAAAGAAAGAACAGTAAGATATATAATCCGGTGTTCTTATAGATATTTTTATTTTTACAAAATAGTGCTCAATGTAAATTTACAGAGCATTAATATTATGAATTAATTGATTTAAAATATGTTTCTTTTTCGCTACACAGTTCTAACCATGTTTCAAAAATATATATATACAGGGTGGTTGAAAAGTAACTCCCTATTTTATGTATGAAGAACTTTCCCGTCTTGTAAAAAATTATAGGAGAATCCATCATGCATAAATTAGGGAGTTACTTTTCAATCCCCCTATATATATATATATATATATATATATATATTTCGATAAACGTGCAATCAATTTACAAATTCATGAATTATTCACACAAAAACAAATGCAAAGGTTAATGATTTAATTGGCGAGAACTCCATCGTCGCAAACAATTCAAATAATATACAAAAACCTCCGAATCCGTTATGAATGAAAAGATCCTTGTTTCTATAAATTTCTGCCGCATTAGTTCTTATTTTTACTACAAGCTTTCGTCTGTTCCTACAGACATCTTCAGGTATGGAATAGATGTTGCTCGTGTTTTTTTCTCTTAGTAATAAGAGGACAACGAAAATATATGTATTGTTGTATCCGAAAATGCTATTGGAAATGAGTTATTGTTTTTGGAGCGTGCAGTAGCAACGCTGAGTTTGATTTTAAATTTTTTACAGCTGTGCGTTCATGTACAAATATGGTGATAAACGAATTTTTTACTGGTAAATTTTCTGTCAAAGTGGCATGAACTATATTGTTCAATAAGTACAGTAATGTCGCACTTATTATCCCAAAGTGTGTGTGTGTGTGTGTGTGTTGTAATTTTTTAAGAGACAAAATCTTACAGACGAGTCCGTTTAGTAAACGTATATATACGTCGAAGGCTGACAAATATTATTTCTGAAAAGGCGTTTAACTACGTCTACAGCAGCGGAAGCTTTGGTGTCATTTTTGGCACTGCAAGTAAATTATTAATATTAATAATGCGTAATCAACTCGATTGTGGTAACATTTTTCTTTATCATTATTTTTCCGGTATTTTTAATGTGAGTTTGGCCTTCTCGTTAGCTGTTTGGGAGATGTTTGGTCAGTTCCCATGCGTACAAGATGGCGGCTCTGTTCGCTCCATTTTTATGTATTTGTTTCTTTATAATCTATTTTATGCCAATTAACCATTGGATGTCAGCTGGAATCTGGCCGATAAATACACAACGGACATCGTAGAAATCTGATTTTGATAATAGCACGCAAAATGAAATTAATGCATGTATTTGTAAACCCCAAATTACGAGCAAATCCAAAATTATAGACAATTCATCACAACCAACTCCAACGTGTTTATCTTGTTTTCTCTTTTTGTGGAGCGGGTTTCAGGGCCATTTTTGATAAACGAATTTTCTCCAACAAGGGAAATAAAAATAAGTAAACGATTAACATCAATCTCGTTTAATAGAAAGCATTGTTTTTCAGAAGTCTGTATCTCTTTCAATTAAGTGTGACTGTTTTATAAAAGATGAATCAGACGTGTTTGGATTTCTGGCATGAGGATTTATTATAATTTATATTCAGACTAATATCCTCATCTTTGTTGTTATTATCATAATGTTTCGGTCGTTGTGTCCTCTAGCCTTCTTCATGTATCTGCCGATCCAAGTAATCTCCAGGGAATTTCAAACTGAACACTTTATTAAATCTACGAGGTAGATTGTTCTCATTCCGCTCTCCATGTCTTGAGATATGTCATCTTATTCTTCTTGTATTACTCAGTGATTATTCAATTTTTCTCCACTGAAGCCTGTGCTACCTGGACCAGGGATTCAATACACAATTATTATTCCACCAAATTTATGTACCAAACGTTTTAATCCACAACGCTATTGCCCTACATGGACAGTAGGGAGAGAACAACCTACCTTCATTGATAGCCCCGTAAAGAAATGGTTCAATTAGAAATTCCCTGAAATGCCAGGATCGACAGACAGCTGAAGAAGGTCGTAGCTCGCAACGGTCAAAACGTTTTGATGTTAATAAGGAAAACGTTCAGCATTCATTGACCGAAACGTTATTGCCGGTTGAAATTAATATAATCTTAAAATAATAATAATAATAATAATAATAATAATAAAAAAGAAACAGTTTTCGTAGTATTAATTCACTAACTCTCATTTTTATGCTGGGGTTCAAGGAAAACAAAAAAGAAGAAACTTCTGAACTGTTACGTGATATCTGTCCTCCTGTATGGCAGCGAATGATGGACAATTTCCTCAAAGATGAAGAAGAGACTTGATTTAACAGAAATATGGATCTACAGAAAGATGATGAGGATACCATGGACAGAATATATGAACAACAACGAGGTTTTGGAGAAAATGGAAACAAAATGCAAACAAAATGCAAACTTATACTTAACAATAGGAAGAAGCAGTTGAAATTTCTGTGACATGTAATGAGGAAGGAGTGCTTGGAAAATCTGATACTCACAGGGCATATACTAGATAGGAATTAGCAAATGGATGGTAGAACAGAGTTTGAGAGAAATAACAAAAAGACAAAATAATTAAGAGCTACAAGAGACAGGAAGATGTGGAGGTCCATGAAGTTTAAATTTGGACTATTGTCATAATCTTTGTCATAATCTTTGCTCCATTTCGGCCGTTGTGCACGCTGGCTTTCATCTGGTGTATGTCAATGTATGTCACTTATAGGAAATTCTTTAACTTACGGTGATAGACTGTTCTCGTTTCACTGCTCATGATTAGGGATATCGTTTTTGAACTCATTGACCAAATCAAAAATTTCTTTTCTTTTACTGAGTGATAAATGTTTTAATTTCTTTTATTTAAATTACATATGTTGTGGATCCCGCATGAAAAATAGGTATCCAATAAATGACAAACGCAAGTATTTAAGCTAAGAAATTAAATGTATTTACCCAAAATAATAAAGGTAATGCTGTTAGTAAAATCCAGGAACACGGTTAGTAGCAAATACAGATAGATATCTACAGTCTTGAAGTAGGACTTCCTTAGAGTCTACGTGCTTGTAACTGACTTCTACAAGAGGTTACTTCACTCCATCCGACACCCTACGACTCATGTACGACTCCTCTTCTCTGTCTGACTGTGGCTATTTTATGGCAGCAGGACGAGTCCATTATATCCGAAAAGGGTGGACCCCATAACAACATATAATTTCATTATTTTTAAAGTGTATACCCTCTTCAATATTAACAATATCTTCATTGTCACTTTGATGATATTCGAATTTTTTTATGATATTAGTTATGGTCAAAATTGGTTTATTATTTCTTTCAATGTAACTTTATTATCATCTTAATATAGTATATTATTTTATTTTTACGCGAACATAATTCAAATCATTAATTTTTGTTCTATTAAAAAAGGACTGAAATATTTTGACCGTAGAGGATTGCTAGGGATTAGAAAAAATGCCAAAACTTTGTCACCTGCTTTAAATTTTCATTTTGTTTTGGGAAACTTTTACATTTTTCTAAGCGATTTTTGAATGCTGTATTTAATTTTTCTTCAAATTTTAATACTTAATCTAATAAATTAACATCAGTGATTCCAGACAACCATTTTTCTTTCCTAGATTTTTGAGAGGAAACAATATTTGTTTTTTTTTTGTATTTCTAATTTCCAAATCCTTTTCGGCTTATTTTTAGTACTGCTAAGTTATTGCTCACCTTGTTTCCACAGAGACCAAGTGATGTGATTTTTGTCATTTGATAAAGCACTTTGTGATTGTGTAGCACCAGGCTATAGGGTATGACAAAGGATCGACTTATTTTAAACCTAAAAGATTCACACATTACAACTAAACGATGACAAGGACGAAATGCTTTAATAGAAGTAAATCAAATTTAAAAAAAAATAAGACTTACATCATTGAACCTGTCTAAACAAAACCGAATATTATATTCTTTCAGAATATCAGGTAAGGCGATAAATCTTATTAAACGTCGGGTAACCTGTTGAGAAATCAGCACTACTCAAAATTTATTGAACTTATTTTTCTAACACTATCGATGCAGCCTATATTGAAAATATACGGTTTGATCTATTCTATAAAAAAACCACCCCAAATAATGTAAAGTTACTTAACGCAAATATTAATTCAACCCAAGAAATTAAAAAATTTACATCAGAATTTGTTTAGCATGCCTCCAAACAACTCTTAATTCTCATAATGAAAAAAATTACCAAAAATCAAAGTTATTCAGATTTTGGATGATAAGTGCGAATGATATTCGAGGTACTTACAAGGATTTTTTTACAATTTAACCACAGAACACTAACCATGGGTATATAGTACCCAGAGCAAATGTTCCTATTTTTAATTACAATTTTCAGTACCTGATTTTCTTACCTAAATAATGTTTTTCAGTTCCTATTAATGTTAACTCAAATTACAAAGTTTGAAGTGCCTGTATGTAAAATATTTCAAATAAAGAAAGGTTCATTTAATTTTTATTTTTGATATTTCCAAAATCGGGCATGATATATCTATGGTTAATAGTAGTGTAACTTGAATTGATGGTTAGTGTTCTAGGGTTAAAAAAAAAAGTGAAAAAAAATATCTGTTTTTGGTTTGTTTATCGGGGTTAGCGCGAATGTATACCCCATATTTAGAAATAGCGCACCCGAGTCGCCTACATTTGGGGGTATCGTAAAGGTTAACCCAACCAGAGTGCAATGGAAGCGCCGCACTCTGATAAAATTTGGTGTGAATTTTTATTTTGGGGGAAATTAAGAAAAAAGATTTATACGGTGAAATAAAATGAAGGTTTTCTGAAGTATTTAATTCCTCATTCATAGTTTCAATAGCGAAAAAGGTACATGTTTTTTTTTCTTTTATGGTTAAATACTGATTTTGTGTTTTCTTTTATGTATAGCGAAGTGTTTGTGTTGTTGGATTTATCTTGTTCTTTTGAATTCCCTTTGTTCTTAAAAATCTCATCATATTTATGTTTTTATATTAATATATTTATATTAATATTATATTATATTTATATTATATTATATTTATATTATATTAATATTATATTATATTTATATTATATTATATTTATATTATATTTATATTATATTATATTTATATTATATTATATTATATATTATATTATATTATATTTATATTATATTATATTAATATTATATTTATATTATATTATATTAATATTATATTATATTTATATATATTATATTTATATTATATTATATTAATATTTATATTATATTATATTTATATTATATTATATTTATATTATATTAATATTATATTAATATTATATTATATTATATTTATATTATATTATATTTATATTATATTATATCTATATTATATTATATTATATTTATATTATATTATATTTATATTATATTATATTTATATTATATTATATATTATATTATATTATATATTATATTTATATTATATTATATTTATATTACATTATATTATATTATATTTATATTATATTATATTTATATTATATTATATTTATATTATATTATATATTATATTTATATTATATTATATTTATATTACATTATATTATATTTATATTATATTATATTTATATTATATCATATTATATTATATTATATTTATATTATATTATATTTATATTATATTTATATACACTTTTCACTTATAACTGAGAAAATCAAGTGAACAACATTTAACAGTAGAAAATAGAAAAAAACCTTTAAAAATCCCAGCTTTTGTTTAAGTCTAGACCAAAATCAACCAATGAGAAACAATCGTAATGGAGACAAGGTTTAAAAGTTTTTGCTCGACAAGAAATAAAAAAAAAAAAATTAAATAAGATAACCCTGGGAGAATATACCACCTGATTAGTAGGAATATATATATATATATATATATATATATATATATATATATATATATATATATATATATGTGTGTGTGTGTGTGTGTGTGTGTGTGTGTGTGTGTGTGTGTGTGCATGCTCACACACATTTGGGTATCATGCCAGTTGAATGGAGCATTTACTTATCTACAGACTTACAAGTGCTAGATCATTAAATAATCAATATTTCTGAAAGGTTCATGTGTACCGGGGAACAGATTTGGCTTCGTAAAAATCTGGAATTTTTTTTTTATCTAGCATAAATAAGTATTGGTAATGGAAAAAAAAAGAGTTTATATGTAGATAACGTCGTGGAAATTGCATTTACTTGAGTTTTGGTTTTATAAAGAAGAACCTCTATTTTTTCTCAGATGATCAAGTGAACTGACGGCTTTATTTTTCAGGTTTATAGTCAAATACTTAAAACCAAGCAGCTATGTTGTTTCAATTGAAAGATATACAGAAAATATTAATTATTTAAAATATTAATACATCCTCCTCCTCCTCCTCCTCTTCCTCCTCCTCCTCCTCCTCATCATCATCATCATCATCATCATCATCAAAGCGTACCGATTGCATGGATTCTGACGAAACTTTCTTTCTATTCTTCACGATTATCCATCACCTCTCTTAGATCTTCAGATTGTCATCCCATTTTGATTATTTTTTAAAAATTTTTGCTGGATGTGTATTTTGGGTGAACAACTGGTGCATATTTGTTTATTCTTTGATTACCAAAGTAGAACGTCACTGATAGGTTTATTCTCACTCCTTCGGAAAGGTCCACAAAATATTTTCCTTCTCTTCCGAACGACCGTCCTGGGTATGACGATAAACTACATCCGCGTCATGGGTAAGACAATAAACTACATCCAACAGCAAGGCCTCTGATCGGTAGGTTTTGAGGAGCATGGAACCACCTCTTAATTGCTGATGTTCCAATGTCCACCCTGACCCGGGGTGGTAGCACCTGTTAGGGTCCCAGCTATGGGTAAATAGTTAACCTCCAAATTGTGGTCAAAACACTATGAAAATGTAAAAATAGGTTTTAATACCAGAATACTTTGTAAAAATTATTACCAGCAATAAATATTTGAAGAAAAATTATTACCAGCAATACATTATTAACAGCAATACAATTTTGAAAAAAAAATATTATTAGCAATACATTTTTTTGAAAAAAAAATACCAGCAATAAAAATGTTGTCGGCATTAAATAACCCATTGAAGTTGAAATGCCGTAAAACAAACCAAACCAAACCAAACCAAACCAAATCTTCCGAACGATTTGTGAGATGACAAGTAGATGACTATAGAGCTGTTTACTTTATTTTTGGAAGGTGATGTTTTCAGCCTATATTCAATTTAATACGTTGCATCCTTCCATACATATTTCTTTCTAATCATTTTGTTAATGTTTATGTAGTGATAGCAAAACAAGTAACGGCTATTTCTGAGACGTTTCGTTTCATTTTATTCGGTAAAGCAGATTTCCAGATTATTGACAGCTTGCTCATTGCCACTTTGGTGGGAATATTACTTCCAAGATAGATGAATTGATCGACCATTTTTAATGACTTGCCTGGCACGAAATTGATGGATTTGTGTTGATTAAAGAGTAGGAACTCTGTTTTGTTTGCAGCTGTATGAAGACAGATTCCTCTTGGTACGTCCATTTTTCGCTGAAAACAGCATAGCATGTTGAAAAGGCCCCAATCCTAATAAAAACAAAGTTTTATCGTCAAAATGTTTATGTTATTATTAAGAGGAAAGACTAAAGTATTTTTAAATTATTATTCAAATTATTAATTCTTTCTAGTACATTCGAAATTTAGGTTAAAAATCTTGTTTTTTTCTTTTACGTCAGCGATTGGCATAATATATTTACATTGTGTGTTTTTGCGCATTTTACACATGAAAAACACATTCATTTGGAAAATTCTTGCAAAAATCAAATAATTGCCGGATTGTAATGAAACTTTCAGGACTTATTCACATATGAATGAAATTATTTTTGAAATTTGTTTTTTAGAAAATCAGGCTAAGAACTATTTTTTTTACATCTGTTCCCCGTCACTTACTTAATGAGGTGAGGTGATATTGTTATTAAGTAGAAAAGTTCAATATAAGTCGTTTTACACCAATATTTTTAAAATGATTTTTATATTTATTATGGATACGTTACGTGCCCTTGTTTGAAAGTATGGTTGACCATACACAACATAATCAGAAAATAAGAGCGATGAATATAGTAAAATTAAATTCAACATTCCTAAAATTAGATTACGGAGAGAATTTTCCAACATTTTTAAGGTTGCTGAGAGCCTAAAAATTATATAAAAAAGCGTTCACCTGTCATATTCTTAAATTATGTTTTAACAGCTACGGTCTCCGGTAGAACAATATTAAAACCGTCAACACTTCGTAAATTACTCGTGAAGTGATTTACGAGGTGTTGACAAACTATTACAGATTCATATTATGTGGATGCTCTTATACTTTGCAGATAAAATTGTACTGCAAGACAGCTGCAAGAGTAGGCACTTCCACTGACTTTTCGATACCTAAGGTTTAAAAAGAATTTTTAAAAATGAAAAGCTTTTTTGAAGCTTTTATTTTTGTTTTAATTGGAAACTAAACGATTAAAATTTGCTATTTCCAGTAATCAAAATACTCTATAGTGCATTTCAGAAATTATATTGATTTTTTCAATAAAATCTAAGTTTTGACACATTTGTAAAATATTCTGTTTTAAAAATCTTGCAACAATAAACTATATATTTCTGAAACGTTATTTGAGGAAAATTAGCAAATTTAAAGTTAAATTAATCTAATTTGAAACAAATATTACTTATAGCATAAAATGTTGCATATAAGCTATTTTAAGCACTGTATTTTGTTTTCCAGGCGTGTTGATTGATTTATTAACAGCCTAACGTGTTGACAGTAAAGTATGGTGGGGCAGAATTGCTAGCAGCCGATAAAGTTTATATGACTTTTTTCCGTAAAGGAGGATAACTCTTAAAATAGGTGACGTTGTATTGATAATATCATGTATGAACTAGCATACTTACAAAAATTAGATCGTTTACACACACACACACACACACACACACACACACACACACACACACACACACACACACAAATCGAAATTCTTTTTCAAAATATTCGTGGGTATCAGATTGTAATAAACTTTACAATATATGATTGGTAATTATATTTTTACTTAATAACAACATTTCCTAAGAGTTATACCATTGAAGCTGAATTTTAAAAGATTTAAAAATTCATTTTTCATCGAAAAAGTTTTTTCTTCTTGTTTTTAATATATATATAATCCTTTTTAGAAGCTTCAAGAAAAGGGTAATTTTTTTCTTCCGTCTGTATACATCTAATGGATAAATATGGAGGAAATAATGTCTCTGAACCTATTAATCCAAATATTTTTAAAGTTTAGACTAAAACCTCGCTCGTACATTTCTCTACGGCAAACGCCTGTAATGTTATGGATATTTTTACGTTGTTGTTTTTTTTTTACTGGTCGATGACTTTCCGCATATATATATATATATATATATATATATATATATATGGTTCGTATGTTACTGTTTTCAAGCATAATCGATGGCAAGTTTTCATCTAAGTATTCATAGGTGTGTAATGTAACATAGAAGATTTTTTAAATTAAAAGCCATTGCTTATTGTACGCTTTGTCGCATCATACATATACATCTGACGATACAATCTGTGCATAAATAATTTTAATTCACTAAGAAATACCCTGAAGATTGGTCATTAAAACCTATCCATGAAACTCTGAGTTCGGATGAGTCAATAAATTTATTAGATTTTTCTTTATACATACTGTCTAAAAAGGTACATTTTCTCTCTAATTTCTTTTTATTTGCTCTGAAGAAATGTGTCAATTTATTTAATGAAATTCATTCGTATTCATTTTGAACCCTACGCCATGTTGTTTTTTCTTCCTGTATCATTCTGGGTCACCTTTTGGCAAGGTTATTTTATTCTAAAGTATATTCTTTAATCTTTGTTTGATAGAGCAGACATTTGTTAGTAGACTATTTTGTCTACTGACCTTTTTCACCATTGCTATTATATTTATAAACATTATTTTCTCTAAGATTTGTATCGAAGTTTGGCTCTTTTATATTTTCTTACTTTCATGACCTTCGTCTTTTCGCTACAATCCCTTTGTGTTGCTTCGTTTTGCATTAGTTTTCAAGGTGTTATTTTGATCAAATTTCTTTTTATTGTTACGTTTTTTTTTTTAATTTTCGCTATTTAACCTTATTTTCTTATGCACCATCTTTTTTTCAAAACCTTATCTTGCTTTATGGAAATGGCTTAGTTTCCGTTTTAATATGTTATCTCGCTTAATTGTGTTCTACGTTATGTTATTGTCTTTTGCTTGATTTCTTTTGCCTTTTGCTTTTTTTACGGTGAGTTATTTTAACATTTCCTTTATCTTATTATGTTCATCGTATTTAACGCCTCTTACTTCTTCGCCATTCTTTATTTCTTCCATGTTTTCTTTACCCTGTTGTTATTTCTAGTTCATTCGCTTTGCACAGACGTTACATTATTATTTTATCGCGTTCATTTTTCCCCCAAAGATTCTTCCAGTTTTGTCAGAAAGGCGGCTACATAAAATATTAGATGAAAGTTGGGAGGAACACATTCTTGTTCAAAATTCGTTCTCCACCGACTCCCCACCTCCGACGACTTGGAAATGTCAAAGGCGGCGGGAAAGGAATATTTGAGAGAACAAACTGAAGAATCCACATGCTTGCAAAATAGTCTTTTATATTCTATATTTGTCATAGTGCCAGTATGCACTTTGCTGTATAAATAGAAAAGAATGGTTTCGCAACCTATTTGAGCGTGCGTTAGTATGACTAAAAGCAACGGTCAAAGTTGACAGTTCAGATTGGTAAAATTAGTGTTTAGTAATAATTCAGCTGCGAGCTAGTATCTTTATCTGTGTGGTAAAATTGAAGTCAACCACCACAGTTAAATAATTGTTAATTATGGTTAACACTATCCAGCACCGGAAGCTGTAATAATTCACTCCCTTTAAAACTGATCCCTGATAAGATCTGAAACTGATCTATTCTAATATAATCTCAGATTATCTCCAGTAATTGTCACTACTCTAGTGAATGTGTTTATATTAGCTGTCATTAGAATACACACACACACACACACACACACACACGCACACACACACACACACACACATATATATATATATATATATATATATATGTAGTTTCGATCCAGACTTGAAGCAATCGCGTGTCTAACCATACTGAAGAGCTGCGATACTGGGAAACAGTCTGTGGATGATTATACGCCCACCTTCGTCGGTTGAGCACTTTGGAAGAAAAGGTATTTGACGGATGCTGCTGCTATAATGCTAAACTCTTCGCAATGAATAAAACACTCTGGCAGCTGATAATGCTTATATCACGTATATAATGCGTTAAAATTCCCTTTCTCTGTGCGCTGTTAGCCTAGGAGTACGAGTCTACGACTGATGTTAAATCGGTCGAATTTCCGACTTGAAGCAATCGCGTCTTGCCACACTAAAAAGATGTGATACAGAGAAACAGTCTGTCTGTGGATGCCTCTCTCTCACTCTCCCTCTCTCTCTCTCTTTATATATATATATATATATATATATATTTAATACACCTCTCCGCATCGCAATTGACTTGTATCGTAGGTCCTAATATACAATTTTTCCGATCACAATGACGTTCTTACCGATAATTTTCTGCAACTTTCGTAGAAATTTGTTTTTTTAATGACATTTCGACCCTTAGCAGGCATTTCATATTTTGTTAGTACCGTAGAATCTTTCAGCTCTAAGCGAAGTTTGAAAACAAATGACCGTTCAAATTTAACGAAGTGATCTATCTATATATGTGATGTGTGAATTAGTGTTTATATATATATATATATATATATATATATATATATATATATATATATAAGAAAAAAATACAGAAAAAAAAAAAAAAATCTGAATATGCAATTATGTAGTATTAATGTTAATATAAAGTCGACGTCGGACGTTTCGGTCTATTTAAGACCATCTTCATGGACATTTTCATTTAAACATAATTAACATTAGAACTTATAAAAATTTAATTTGACTAATGTTAATTATGTTTAAATGAAAATGTCCAAAGATGGTTAAATATGTTTAAATGTCCGACGTCGACTTTATATTAACATTAATACAAAAATTACATATTAAGATTTTGTTTGATTTTTTTCTGTATTTTTTATTCATACTGTCGGATCTATATCCATATTTTTGCACACACACACACACACACACACACACACACACACACACACACATATATATATATATATATGTATATATGGCATATTTATATATAAGTATTTACTGTAAGCAAATATGTGTATATAGATCCGACAGTATGAAGAAAAATATGGAAAAAACAAAAATCCCATTATGCAAGTATGCTGTTTTAATGTTGTTTCAATGTCGACGTCAGACGTTTCGGTCTAGTAGACCTTCTTCAGGACATAGTTATTAAAACATAATTAAAATTAGACGATATTCAAGTCAACATGAAAAGACAATAGACATAAGCCTAATCAAATCAGCGTTCTGTTTTGCAATACGATCACGTCGGCGTCACGTGAGCGATGTTGTGAAAACGTATTCCTAAAATAGAGTATATTTTAAATGAAAAAGAATTTTATTTTAATCTAAAATTTATAAGTACGTTTGTCCAGCATTAATCTTGCCAGAAAAGGGGAATTATTAAAGAAGCCGGGTCTGGTATTCACCGTGCGTGAGATAGATATTATCCCTGCCTCATCTGATTTTTATTATGAATATATTTAAAATCTTCACAGAATCAAAATCGAAATTATGATCAGATTTAGGTATGTGTACAAATAAAGCATTGTTTCAATTACTGAGGCGAATATCTCGTTTATGCTCGAAAACACGAGATTTTACGGACCTACATGTTTCACGCTGTTGAATGAATTTTATGAATTTTCAAAGCTTTACTTTTAGCGCTCAGTAATAATTGTCTCGGATACGAAAGATTTGAAAAGGTATCCTCAATATAATTGAATTCATCATCTAAATATTTTACTGAACAGATGCGAAAAGCCCTTAAGTAGAATCCAATAATAGTACCCCTCTTAGTGTTAGTATCATGGTGAGAGTAAAAGTGTAATTATTCGTTTTTACATGTGGGTTTATGATATACTTTTAATTCTAATTTATTATTATTTTTAATGAGTAGTATGTCTAAAAAAGGTAAAGAATTATTAGACTCAAGTTCATGGGTAAATTTTATAGTAGGTTCTATAAACAGCATTAAAACAGTATACTTGCATATTCGGATTTTTGTTTTTCCATATTTTTCTTCATAAGAATTTACTATTTAAACATTAATATCATTAGTATCATATATTAGTATCATATTTACTACTAGCAGTAGAGCCCGGCGTTGCCCGGGGATGTAACAGTAAGAGATAGATCAAGTATCGACCATCATAAAGACTGAAAAATAAAATTGACAAAGATTATTGTTTAAGGTTGACGGACACGCATGTCTTAATTAGTTTTTTTTTTTTTACGAATTAGTCAAACCCAAACTCAAACAAAAACATTGTTTTCAATCGTTATGAGTCTATCGATTGAATAGAATTTTATTATAAACAATTGTCTTGTAAATGTAATTTTTAACTAAAATACTAAGGAACTAACCAGTTCTTTCCTATTTTTTATATATTTTTCACACACACACACACACACATATATATATATATATATATATATATATATATATATATATATATATATATATATATATATATATATATAATATTTATCATTTGAGCGTTAATATTAATGTCAATTATTTATATAAAAAACATAAAAAAGTGAAAATACAGCTTCCATAGCAAAAAACAAGAATGCCCATAAATAAAAAAAATTAAAAGCGGTCACATGCCTAGAGTCGGAACAAATCCAGATAAAAGCAGCAACAGGCGGGAAAAAAAGAGGAAAAGGGATAAAAATGAACGAGTGTAAAGTGAAAAAACCAAAAAAAAAAAAAAAAAATCGCAGAAAGGGGAAAATGATCACGACTCCCTACATGTAGATAAATCCGCGCAGACGGGCGTACGCGAGCGAAAGTACATCCACAGCGCACAAACGCACACACAAACAAAAATGCTGAAAAACACCAATGTGAAATGTATATCAAAGGAAAAACTATAAGCAGTAAATGGCTGATATCCTCTGAAGAGTGGACGGACACGTCCGCCTACGAATCAGCTAAGTGAAAAACATTTACTCACTTTAATCATATATATATATATATATATATATATATATATATATATATAAACAAATTTTTAGTTAATACGAGCTCCGAGAGTCATTCCAGGTAGAGGTTTATAATCGAAATATTAAACAATCATGGCATGTGTGATATAAATGGAAAAGAAGGTTGCAAGAAGTGTAAATTATAAAGTTACGCTTTGTAAATAACGATTGATTTGTGCTTTGAACAGTTCAAGATTTAAATGTTCAGGGGAGCTCTCACGCAGGAGTCTGTTCCACAAAGTGGCAGGTCTTCAGAAAAAAATCACCTGAATGGATTTTCTTCTAATATTTGTGAAACGAAAGAAATTCCGGTTTGAATTGTTGGAACGAGGAAGAATATAACTTGCCAGTGACTTGTCCACTATGACACCATAAAGTATAATGACTACGCTGAGTTTTATAAAGTATTTGAATGTGGGAAATATGGCACGTTTCCATAACGATGGATCTTGAAAATGGACCTACTTGAGAGGAGTAAATGTCTTTTGCCTAAATGCCAAAATATATGTATTAGCAAATATTTCATTATAAACAATAGACAAATAGTTCTTTTTAGTTTTTTTTTCTCAAAACTATGGATAAGCGGAGACCGTATATCTGGGAAGAGAAGATTAAAGCTGTATAACATCTTGGTAAAACCAGTTTTAACTTACAAACGTGGAACTTGGGGCCTTACAAAGCATAAAGAGCAGAAGCTAGTCAGTTTCCATAGATGACAACTGCGAATTTAAGTCTGATAGGGAAAAAGTACCCTCATAATATCTCCAACAAGAACTTGTACAGCAGATGTCAAGAATCTTATTTGTCTTTGTTCATTTTGAAAGCAAGATGGAAACTCCTTGGGCATATCTTGCGAATGCATCCAGAATACCCAACGAACAAAGCTATGGCGATTTACTTTGAAAAGACTAACTTCCAAAAGTTCAAAGGTCATCCAAGAACCACCATAGTCACAACGCTTTACCGAGAAATTCAAAGAACAAAGCCGAAAGATCCTACTTTTCCTTTGGAGAAGTTTACAATCAAGGAAGATCTGCAACAAATCCGCAAAATCGCAAAGGACAAGGAAGGCTGGCAAAATATTGTCGAATGTCACTGAAGATGAAAGAACGTGTTAATTCATGACCTCAAATCGAAACAGTTTTGATGATGATGTTTTATATAAATATAAATATGTGCCTAAAGATTGTAGATATATTGTTCGAATGCTTGCGATCGAGCGTTTTCAGTCAGATTCTTGTAAAATCCAATACGGCCAAAACTTGTAACATTCCAGTACCACCTAACAGAAACCGAATTTTCACCTATCATGATAGGTGGATCTTGTCTCAAGTAGGCCGTATTGGGACTCAAGCTCTCTCCAGGCCTCAAGTGGAACTCATGTATACGGTCTATTGTTAATGATTATATATTGAATCCATTGCTAGGTCAGCTGCTGTTGGTTCACTGTGTCGTGCGAGGCAATTTTTCTCTCCAGAATTTATCTTACATATTTATAAGTCTTCCATTCGTCCATGATTAGAGTACTGCTGCCAAATATGGTCAGGTGTCCCTGCTATTTACCTTGAGCACCTTGATAAAATCCAAAGAAGAATCTGCAATATTGTTGGTCCTGATCTGGTGGCTCGACTTCAGTCTCACCGCCATTAGGTTGCCTGTTTATGTCTTTTCTATAGATATTTTCATGGTAATTGTTCGGATGAGCTCTTCACTATGGTACCTAGACTTTATGAATTTAAGCGCAATACTAGACTGGCATCAAGATCTCATCAATTTACGGTTGAGTTGGCTAGATGTAGCCGTAAATTCTATGCTAACAGCTTCTATTCTCGCACTTCTCGCTTGTGTAACGCCCTTCCGTCTATATGCTTTGTAGCCAACTTTAATCTGCAAAAAAATTTAAATGCAATGTCAATCGCTATCTGCTGTCCTTCTGATTTCATTTTCCCGCTCATTATTGATGTTTCTGTTCCTAATTCTTCCACACGCTGTAAACCCTGTGTGACTTTACTGCCTTGCATGGTGTGATACCGATTATAAAAAGATGGTGGTAAAATTGCCGATTCATTGCACAGTTTCACTAAGTAGCTGATTCCTTCTTCTATACTCCGTATTTACAAGAACAAGATCGGCCACAAGATATTGAGTATTTCTGTCATGTCTGGGCTGGTGCTGTTGTCTTGATTTGCCGGTTTTCATAGAGTTCAAAAGCTCCCAAAAGCGTCTATGCAAACTCGTGAGTCATAAATTAAAATTAAACCCTTTTCCTACAGACAAAATGCCGCGAGTCCGTCACTGCTCTATAGTTACTTCCATGGTGGAAAATAAAACATTCCTACAACTCCAGATATATACATAAAACAATCCATACATTTACCATAGTACCTTGTCAGTCATTTGTAATGAAGCTTTTATAAAAGTGGTATTACTCCTCAAATATACAATTGATTAAATTACACACACACACACACACACACACACACGCATACACACTTGCACACACAGACACATACACACACACACACACACACACACACACACATATATATATATATATATATATATATATATATATATATATATATATATATATATATGCTGCAGGTAATAGATCCGTTGGTATATAATCCAGGTGGATCCTAGTAATAAGAAATATTAAAACTAATCCACAGAGACCTCAATATAATATATAACAGAGCATATATTTTTTACATCAAAACCCAAAATTGAGTATAGTCTATTTCAAGCTGGTCTGAACCCAGCCGTATTCAGCTCTTCACACACACACACACACACACACACACACACACACACACACACACACACACATATATATATATATATATATTTACTCACTAACATGGAATGACGTAATGTTTACTGACATAGAAAAAGCAATCGACAAATCTATTTCGGATTAGACAGGGAGAAGTAATACAGTGACCATAAATGGCAATGGGAAAGACAAAAATATATATTGATAATGGTGGTAGGGGGCGAAAATAAGTAAGGAAAAAGCTGACCAGTTCTCGTTCGTTTCTCGTGAGAGAAAAAAGAGTAACTGATCAGCTTTTTCTAATTTAAAATCGCTGTACCTCACGACTAAAAAAGGGGAAATTGAAGGTTTGAAACACCCCAATATTAATAATGTATTAACACGAGTATACTTACATTACAATCTAATCATATTGAAACTTCGCAACAATTTTGTTGGTTTGGATAAGTATACTTGAGATTGGATGAAAGTAGTTTCAAGGACTTTAAAATAAAAATTTGAATTCGTACCTTTGGAGTAGGCCAAGTATATTGCTGATTATTAACATGTCCAGAGATTGCAGACCTGGATATATTTGAGCATTTACACAAATTTTTCAATTTCAAATTGGGAAAGAAAAGAAACTATTCTTCTCTTCATCGATTGCTTAGTCATCAGACATCTTGATAAATTTCTCGTGACTTGCAGGAGACAGTCGCTTGTGCAACATGTTATTAATACTAGGAAATACTAGATGATCTGAATCGAATTTAATATCAATAAGGAACCTTTGTTATAAGAGCACGATGGTCACGCCATAGAAGACACCATCATAGACATTGCGCTCGGTGTTACACAAGAGAAACCAGATGCATCAGTGGGTTGTCCTTGAAAATGGCCAGTTAGGTACCTACTACCTAAAGGGAATAGTCAACTCATTTTCAATAAGGATGTGCATCGGTGAGACAACCGGATGACAGGTTATGTTGAGGGTGATATATTGGGCCGGAAAGAGATCTTGAATGATGGAAGACAACAACAACAAAAACGATGACTTGAGTAAAAAATATATATTGCCAAGTTTATTTTCGTTAAAGAAACAAAAGTTACAGGGTACTTGGAAAATATCCCTGCATGTCCATGTAGGAAGTGAGAAGAGCGTTGTCCTGAAAAGGACAGTTTTGTAGTTGTTGAAAAGTGTTATACGGAAAAAGGACAGTTTGTATTGCATATCGTTGCTGCTGGCGAGGATGGGTGGCTGGAGCGGTGGTCAATGGAGAGCTGGAGCTGCGGCTGATTCGGATGATGGATGGAACTGCTACTGGACTCGCTGCTGGAACAGATACTACACTTTTATCCTAGGCATCTTGGTTGTGGATTATTGTTTTTGTCGACTTTTGAGGACTTTTTATATACTGAATCAATTTTACAAAAGTCGCTAGACCCGGAAGGGGAAGTTATTTCTTCCGATTATTTTTTTTTTAAATATGGGAATACCGACAGGATACAACAGATATATAAACACTACACTTGAGAGAGAGAGAGAGAGAGAAAGAAAGAGAGAGAGAGAAAGAAAGAGAGAGAGAAAGAGAGAAAGAAAGAGAGAGAGAGAAATAAAGAGAGAAAGAAAGAGAGAAAAAGAGAAAAAGAGAGAAAGAGAGAGAGAGAGAGAGAGAGAGAGAGAGAGAGATTATTATATCTTTGCGAGAAGAAGCATCCACATTCGACGAAAATCCCTAAACCGATACACTCACTCGTTGATATAAATTGACAAAGTACGAAATTGAATAAGCAATAATTTTGCGTATGAAAGGTTTAGTCTAGTGTTCTTATTAGTTTCTACAATGTTAACATTACTTATGGTTTATATTTAATAATTATTTATGTGATCCGTAATATCATGGATAGGACTTACACAAATACGTCAAAACCTTCATTCACTTAAAGGATGAGTCATGAGACAATAATGACTAAATGCAAAAGAAGGAAGTCAATGTCAATCTTTCCGGAAGTACACTCAGCGCATGAACACATAAAAGCAAACCAAATATTAAGAAAAAATAGCAAATATAATATTAATTAAACAGTTGATCATTTATAATTCATGAATGTTTATCAGGAAAACTTATGAAAATGACAAAGTATTAACTCTAGGGTTGTGTTTAGAGATTAGATAAAGTAACTTTTGTTCTCCCAGAAGAATTTACAGGAAGCGTCTGACAACACCTCTACGAACTGAAATATTGAAATTGTTAATTTAACTATCAAATTTCGCAATTGTCCGCTTCAACAATATTCGACACGAATTCTGTTTGTAGTGCACCTCAAATTAAGTGAGTTGTAAATTTGTTGAACAAGGTGTGATGTATGAATTGTAAATGTAGAATATCTGATTTTACAAGCGTTGCTGTTAAAATTTAAATTCTCTGGTGGCTGCATTTTTGCTTTTCACTACTTTTTTTTTTACCCCAAAATAGAAAGAAACAAAGATTGTCTCTTTTCATGCGAGCAGATGGTCACAAAATAGATCAGTAGCAAAAACCATACTCTCAAAATAGAGTTTAATTCTATGAAAATCTTTGAAAAATTAGAAATCTTTGTCGATATATATGCGTATTTACAAAAGCAAACATTTGTTTTAGATATTTTTTTCCTTTGCAATGAAATAAATAGTTAGATAGGTGGCAGGTGAGTCTCTGTGAGTGTGCAGTTGTGGTATATTCAATGTATCTACCCTGACGATGCCTTAAGAAAGTCGAAAACTTGGACCATATCTCTTGTACTTTTTAATCATTTAAGCCAAAGTAAGGCAATAAAGCCTCCAAGACGCAAGAGTTACTGGGTGTTAGAGCGTATGAGAAAAAACTACTATTTAGGAGGGAGGACAATAAAAGAACAACAATTAAGAATACAGAATATAACGACTGACATTGCATTTAAAATTTTGAAAATCACTGTTGACTAGGAAGCAAGAATCTGGAAGTGAGTTCCACAAGCGAAAAATGCGATAGAATTAACTCTTAGCATAGAACGTATAGTTATACTAGCAGCATGGCCTGGCATTGCCCGTGCTTGATTCAAAAATCGTACGACTCATACAGCAATCGCTATCACTTGACTTAATATATTTTTGCTTTTCCTTGCCTTTAAACGAGTGTCCTTTGCCGTGCCGATGTTGCTACATGCCTTACTTCTTGCCTATCTCACACTGCGAATTTTTTCTAAGCTCTATACGAAACATTAAATCTGTTACGAAAAAAGAACTAAACAAAATGAACACAAAACGATCAGCTTTAAAAAAAGGACTCATAACTGGAAAAACCGAATGAAAAAAGAATGTTAACTGCAAATGAGCCAATTGGAGTAAAGTGCCATGCAGATTTAAATTTTTGCCACTTGTGACGAATGCAGCTATCGATTTTTTTTTGCATGCTAGTTAACATTCGTGTCAGTCAGCTGTTGGCTCTCACGCTGACCAATAGAATCTTCCTGCCTATTCGTGGCAGCCAGCTATAGGCTCTCACTCTGGCCAGTAGAAAATGGCCGCAATCTACATTAAAACTGCCGTAGAAGCATGAAAAAATCGATTATTTCCACTATCGATGGGAGTTGGGAAATGCAATGTCGGTCTTGGCTTTCCCGCTGACTTGGAGCATGTGCATGTAAATTTTGCTGCAAATCCGTCGAAAATTGTGGCCGTGCATTCGTTACACACGCACGTGCACTTCTTGCCTTTTATAGATAGAGATCTATCCATTTCAGTCGTAAAATGATGAAACTTTGTTGCCAATCTAGTACTGCGTTTAAATTTATAAAGTCCATGTACCATAGGGAAAACTTCATCCAAACAATTACCATGAAAGTATTTATAGAAAAGACCCAAGGAAACTATCTTACGGTGGGGGGAAAGTAACTGTAGCCAATATTCAGGTCAGGACCAATAACACTGCAGATTATTCTTTGGATTTATTAAGAATCTATAAATATATAACAGGAGGACCAGATGTGACAGTAACATTCAAAGCAAGGACGACTTATAAATATGTAAAATAGATTCTGGCGAGAAAATGTTTTATATTTTAGTTTCTAATAAATCTGTTTTCGTTTGGTTTATTTTATGGTATATCAAACTCAATTTAATGCTGACAATTTTTTTTAGGATACGTTCGAATGAATAGAATATATATTCTTTGTAAGAAATCAGTTTGTCCATCAGGTTTCATTGGTGTATTTTTTTAAAAAGTGGGTTTTATCGAGAATCAAATGTATTCCTGGTAATATTTTTTTTTCAGAAATATATTGCTGGTAATATTCTTTTTTTCTTTCAAAAATGTATTGGTGGTATTTTTACTATAAAAATCTATTTTTAAACTTTCATAGTGTTTTGGTCCCAGTTTACGGTTGACTATTTGCGCCTTGCTTGGGCCCAAACAGGTACTATCACCCCGAGTCAGAATGGATTTGGAAACAACGGCAATTAAGAGCTGCTTCCATGCCATTCAAAACCTGCAATTTCCTAATCAGAGACCCGGCTACAGGATGCAGTCTATTGTCATAACAAGGACGACCGGATTCTTGCTTTCTTGTCAACTTTGATCTTCAGAAAGGTAAATATAATGTGTATCGTTATATTTTGTCTACTTAATTCATGTTTTTTTTTATTGTTCTCGCTCCTTATTTTTTTCTTTTTCTTCTTTTCTTTCACGTTCCGTAACACTTGTCTTAGTGGCTTTATTGCCTTATTTGGGGATACATGATTAAAATAATGATAAAAATCTCGTTTAATAAATGCAGGTATTTTTATGTTGCTGATGATGTTGTCGACGATTTATTGCTGTATGATTTTAAAGCACTTTTTCATATTTCGTTTGTCTCATTCAAAAAAAAAAAATACTCTGCCGCATTAAGAATATTTCTTATTTAAATAATTTCATAAAACTTTCATTCATGAATCTCAAGATTTATTAAACACCTGCGTATCGTCAGGCTGATTGTTGGTCGCATACGGAAAATATCAACGATATTCTGAAATGTTCGGCTCTATGGAAAACTGTCTGGCCATAATGTATCAGTAATTTGTCAATCTCACGAGTAGATTGGAATCGTCTGTTTTTATCTTCATTGCTTCTATATTTGATTAAAGTTCTTTCCATCTAATGGCAACTTATTGCATTGGCAGCCACCTACTTAGAAATAACGCATTGGGAGAACGAATATAAAATTGCATTTGTAGATACGAAAAGCAAAAAATAATAATAATAATAATAATAATAAAAGTAAATAAATACAAAACAACAAAGATTAGGCGTATTAATGTAATTAACACCAGGAAAAACTCTTACGTAATAATAAAACGGAATTTCTCTCTCGAGAAAGAAAGAGAAAGTCGTGTTTTCCTTTTGGTTTCTCCCTGTTGGAAAACGGAAATTGTATTTCATCGATGCATAATCTTCTTTTGACGACGAAATGCGTGTGTAAATGCGAAACAAAAACCAACCATCATTGACGCTCAAATGACATAGAAAAGTGAATATTTGCATATGCATTGTATACTGTCATTGCGCATGTGCAACATTCTTATCGTGAAACAACTGCGCAAATGTTCATAGAAAACACTTACTGCTACTCTATCATCTCAAAAACAGTGAATACGTTGCATAAAAATATTTAAAT
The DNA here is from genome assembly GCA_903632075.3 of Acanthosepion pharaonis. Taxonomy (NCBI): domain Eukaryota; kingdom Metazoa; phylum Mollusca; class Cephalopoda; order Sepiida; family Sepiidae; genus Acanthosepion; species Acanthosepion pharaonis. The sequence goes on along the minus strand of CAHIKZ030002539.1, from coordinate 58,404 downwards.
ATTTTCATATAATTATTCTTTTTTTCTTTATTTTACTCATGAAATCGTGCTAGATTTAACTGCTAAAATTTACTTGTTTTTAAATGATTAATTTATTTACTACGGCTTATCTAACCGTTGCAGGTTATTTAAAGACAGAAAATATTTTTAGACTGTAATAATTTTTTTTTAGATCATAGTGGTTTAGTGATAAAAATCTTACTAATTAATCCCTAGTGGGGGACAAGAAATGGACAAGGGAATATAAGGAACCAAACTGAAATTGGAACAAATTTCTAGGATTAAGAATTCTGAGACATTTTCAATTACACCAGATTCGACATTGCTTCCTTATCGTTCTTGTTTTCCTTAAAACTTTTTCATTGCTCAAACGATCCTCGCCATAGTATTCTTAGTATCCTTCTGTTACCTTGTCTCCTCTTCATCCTTGAGGAAATCGTTCAGTATTTACTGCCATATAAGAGGAGTGATATTACATAGTACTTCAACACTCTTTCCTTTGTTTCTCTTGTTTTTCAGGTGATATTACCCTCGTTCAGTGAGGAAATCGTTTTCTTTTTTTACTTTTACATAGTACCATCAACACTCTTTTTGTTTCTCTTCATCCTTGAGGAAATCGTTCAGTATTTACTGCCATATAAGAGGAGTGATATTACATAGTACTTTTTCAACATCCTCTTTTCTTTATAAGAGGAGTATTACATCTTCAACTTTTTCTTTGTTTCAGGTTTCCTCTTCATCCTTGAGTTCAGAAATCATAGTTCAGTTTCCTCTTCATCCTTGAGGAAATTTAGTATTTACTGCCATATAAGAGGAGTGATATTACATAGTACTTCAACACTTTTTTTGTTTCTTTTTCTTTTGTTTCCTCTTCATCCTTGAGGAAATCGTTCAGTCTTCAGAGGAGGAAAGTACTCGTTTCTAGTGCTTCAGTTTCTCTTGCTTCAGGTTTCCTCTTCATCCTTGAGAAATCGTTCAGTATTACATATAAGAGGAGTGATATTACATAGTACTTCAACAGTTTCTCTTGCTTCAACACCTCTTCATCCTTGAAATTTCAGTATTTTGCCATATAAGAGGAGTGATATTACTTCAACACTATAAGAGGAGTGATAACATTTTCTTTGTTTCTCTTGCTTCAGGTTTCCTCTTCATCCTTGAGGAAATCGTTCAGTATTTACTGCCATATAAGAGGAGTGATATTACATAGTACTTCAACACTCTTTTCTTTGTTTCTCTTGCTTCAGATTTCCTCTTCATCCTTGAGGAAATCGTTCAGTATTTACTGCCATATGAGAGGAGTGATATTACATAGTACTTCAACACTCTTTTCTTTGTTTCTCTTGCTTCAGGTCTCCTCTTCATCCTTGAGGAAATCGTTCAGTAATTACTGCCATATAAGAGGAGTGATATTACATAGTACTTCAACACTCTTTTCTTTGTTTCTCTTGATTCAGGTTTCCTCTTCATCCTTGAGGAAATCGTTCAGTATTTACTGCCATATAAGAGGATATTATTAACAGGTTTCTTTCCTCTTTTCTTTGTTTCCTTTTTCTTCATCTTCAGGAATCCTTGAGGAAATCGTTCAGTATTTACTGCCATATAAGAGGAGTGATATTACATAGTACTTCAACACTCTTTTCTTTGTTTCTCTTGCTTCAGGTTTCCTCTTCATCCTTGAGGAAATCGTTCAGTATTTACTGCCATATAAGAGGAGTGATATTACATAGTTCTTCAACTCTTTTCTTTGTTTCTCTTGCTTCAGGTTTCCTCTTCATCCTTGAGGAAATCGTTCAGTATTACTGCCATATAAGAGGAGTGATATTACATAGTACTTCAACACTCTTTTCTTTGTTTCTCTTGCTTCAGGTTTCCTCTTCATCCTTGAGGAAATCGTTCAGTATTTACTGCCATATAAGAGGAGTGATATTACATAGTACTTCAACACTCTTTTCTTTGTTTTCTTGCTTCAGGTTTCCTCTTCATCCTTGAGGAAATCGTTCAGTATTTACTGCCATATAAGAGGATATTACATAGTTTTTTCATCCTTGAGGAAATCGTTCAAAATTTACTGCCATATAAGAGGGTAAATTGTCAACTTCGTTTCATCTTTTTCTTTGTTTCTCTTGTTCTTCAGGTTTCCTCTTCATCCTTGAGGAAATCGTTCAGTATTTACTGCCATATAAGAGGTTCAGTATTTACTGCCATATAAGAGAATATAATGTTTCACTCTTTCTTTGTTTCTCTTCTTCATTACATAGTACTTCAACACTCTTTTCTTTGTTTCTCTTGCTTCAGGTTTCCTCTTCATCCTTGAGGAAATCGTTCAGTATTTACTGCCATATAAGAGGAGTGATATTACATAGTACTTCAACACTCTTTTCTTTGTTTCTCTTGCTTCAGGTTTCCTCTTCATCCTTGAGGAAATCGTTCAGTATTTACTGCCATATAAGAGGAGTGATATTACATAGTACTTCAACACTCTTTTCTTTGTTTCTCTTTGCTTCAGGTTTCCTCTTCATCCTTGAGGAAATCGTTCAGTATTACTGCCATATAAGAGGGAGTGATATTACATAGTACTTCAACACTCTTTTCTTTGTTTCTCTTGCTTCAGGTTTCCTCTTCATCCTTGAGGAAATCGTTCAGTATTTACTCCATATAAGAGGAGTGATATTACATTCCTCTTTTCTTCCTTGAAAATCGTTCAGTTTTACTGCCATATAAGAGGGTCTCTTGTACTTCAACACTCTTTTCTTTGTTTCTCTTGCTTCAGGTTTCCTCATCCTTGAGGAAATCGTTCAGTATTTACTGCCATATAAGAGGAGTGATATTACATAGTACTTCAACACTCTTTTCTTTGTTTCTTTAATTCAGGTTTCCTCTTCATCCTTGAGGAAATCGTTCAGTATTTACTGCCATATAAGAGGAGTGATATTACATAGTACTTCAACACTCTTTTTTTTGTTTCTCTTGCTTCAGGTTTCCTCTTCATCCTCATCCTATGAGTTTCTCTTGATTTCGTTCAGTATTTACTGCCATATAAGAGGAGTGATATTACATAGTACTTCAACACTCTTTTCTTTGTTTCTCTTGATTCAGGTTTCCTCTTCATCCTTGAAAATCGTTCAGTATTTACTGCCATATAAGAGGAGTGATATTACATAGTACTTCAACACTCTTTTCTTTGTTTCTCTTTGCTTCAGGTTTCCTCTTCATCCTTGAGGAAAATCGTTCAGTATTTACTGCCATATAAGAGGAGTGATATTACATAGTACTTCAACACTCTTTTCTTTGTTTCTCTTGATTCAGGTTTCCTCTTCATCCTTGAGGAAATCGTTCAGTATTTACTGCCATATAAGAGGAGTGATATTACATAGTACTTCAACACTCTTTTCTTTTGTTTCTCTTGCTTCAGGTTTCCTCTTCATCCTTGAGGAAATCGTTCATATTTACTGCCATATAAGAGGAGTGATATTTCCTCTTCATCTTATTCTTCAACACTCTTTTCTTTTGTTTCTCTTGATTCAGGTTTCCTCTTCATCCTTGAGGAAATCGTTCAGTATTTACTGCCATATAAGAGGTGATATTACATAGTACTTCAACACTCTTTTCTTTGTTTCTCTTGATTCAGGTTTCCTCTTCATCCTTGAGGAAATCGTTCAGTATTTACTGCCATATAAGAGGTGATATTACATAGTACTTCAACACTCTTTTCTTTTGTTTCTCTTGATTCAGGTTTCCTCTTCATCCTTGAGGAAATCGTTCAGTATTACTGCCATATAAGAGGAGTGATATTACATAGTACAACACTCTTTTCTTTTGTTTCTCTTGCTTCAGGTTTCCTCTTCATCCTTGAGGAAATCGTTCAGTATTTACTGCCATATAAGAGGAGTGATATTACATAGTACTTCAACACTTCTCTTGCTTCAGGTTTCCCTCTTCATCCTTGAGAACACTCTTTTCTTTGTTTCTCTTGATTCAGGTTTCCTTTCATCCTTGAGGAAATCGTTCAGTATTTACTGCCATATTGATTACTTCAACACTTTTTCTTTGTTTCTCTTGCTTCAGGTTTCCTCTTCATCCTTGAGGAAATCGTTCAGTATTTACTGCCATATAAGAGGAGTGATATTACATAGTACTTCAACACTCTTTTCTTTGTTTCTCTTGCTTCTTTCCTCTTCATCCTTGAGGAAATCGTTCAGTATTTACTGCCATATAAGAGGTGATATTACATAGTACTTCAACACTCTTTTTTCTTTTGTTTCTCTTGATTCAGGTTTCCTCTTCATCCTTGAGGAAATCGTTCAGTATTTACTGCCATATAAGAGAGTGATATTACATAGTATTCAACACTTTTTCTTTTGTTTCTCTTGCTTCATCCTTGAGGAAATCGTTCAACACTCCATTTATTACATAGTACTTTTTTCTTTGTTTCTCTTGATTCAGGTTTCCTCTTCATCCTTGAGGAAATCGTTCAGTATTTACTGCCATATAAGAGGAGTGATATTACATAGTACTTCAACACTCTTTTCTTTGTTTCTCTTGATTCAGGTTTCCTCTTCATCCTTGAGGAAATCGTTCAGTATTTACTGCCATATAAGAGGAGTGATATTACATAGTACTTCAACACTCTTTTCTTTGTTTCTCTTGCTTCAGGTTTCCTCTTCATCCTTGAGGAAATCGTTCAGTATTTACTGCCATATAAGAGGAGTGATATTACATAGTACTTCAACACTCTTTTCTTTGTTTCTCTTGATTCAGGTTTCCTCTTCATCCTTCGTTCAGTATTACTGCCATATAAGAGGGTGATATTACATAGTACTTCAACACTCTTTTTCTTTGTTTCTCTTGATTCAGGTTTCCTCTTCATCCTTGAGGAAATCGTTCAGTATTTACTGCCATATAAGAGGTGATATTACATAGTAAACACTCTTTTCTTTGTTTCTCTTGCTTCAGGTTTCCTCTTCATCCTTGCGTTCAGTATTATATATAAGAGGAGTGATATTACATAGTACTTCAACACTCTTTTCTTTGTTTCTCTCTTCATCCTTCAGGTTAAGAGGAGTGATATTACCTCTTCATCCTCTGATCCTTGGAAATCGTTCAGTATTTACTGCCATATAAGAGGAGTGATATTACATAGTACTTCAACACTCTTTTCTTTGTTTCTCTTGATTCAGGTTTCCTCTTCATCCTTATCGTTCAGTATTTACTGCCATATAGAGGAGTGATATTACATAGTACTTCAACTCTTTTTCTTTGTTTCTCTTGCTTCAGGTTTCCTCTTCATCCTTGAGGAAATCGTTCAGTATTTACTGCCATATAAGAGGAGTGATATTACATAGTACTTCAACACTCTTTTCTTTGTTTCTCTTGATTCAGGTTTCTTTCATCCTATGAGGAAATCGTTCAGTATTTTTCTGCCATATAAGAGGAGTGATATTACATAGTATTCAACACTTTTTCTTTGTTTCTCTTGCTTAGGTTTCCTCTTCATCCTTGAGGAAATCGTTCTTTTCTTATAAGAGGAGTGATTTTCAACACTCTTTTCTTTGTTTCTCTTGATTCAGGTTTCCCTCTTCATCCTTGAGGAAATCGTTCAGTATTTACTGCCATATAAGAGGAGTGATATTACATAGTACTTCAACACTCTTTCTTTGTTTCTCTTGATTCAGGTTTCCTCTTCATCCTTGAGGAAATCGTTCAGTATTTACTGCCATATAAGAGGAGTGATATTACAGTACTTCTTTAACTCTTGATTCAGGTTTCCTCTTCATCCTTTCGTTCAGTATTTACTGCCATATAAGAGGTTATTACATAGTACTTCAACTCTTTCTTTGTTTCTCTTGCTTCAGGTTTCCTCTTCATCCTTGAGGAAATCGTTCAGTATTTACTGCCATATAAGAGGAGTGATATTACATAGTACTTCAACACTCTTTTCTTTGTTTCTCTTGCTTCAGGTTTCCTCTTCATCCTTGAGGAAATCGTTCAGTATTTACTGCCATATAAGAGGGTGATATTACATAGTACTTCAACACTCTTTTCTTTGTTTCTCTTGATTCAGGTTTCCTCTTCATCCTTGAGGAAATCGTTCAGTATTTACTGCCATATAAGAGGAGTGATATTACATACTTCAACACTCTTTTCTTTGTTTCTTTGTTTTTCTCTTCATCCTTGAAAATCGTTCAGTATTTACTGCCATATTCAGGTTTCCTCTTTGTTTCATCCTTTCATCCTTGAGGAAATCGTTCAGTATTACTGCCATATAAGAGGAGTGATAGTACTTCAACACTCTTTTCTTTGTTAAGGTTTCCCTCTTCATCCTTGAATCGTTCAGTATTTACTGCCATATAAGAGGAGTGATATTACATAGTACTTCAACACTCTTTTCTTTGTTTCTCTTGATTCAGGTTTCCTCTTCATCCTTGAGGAAATCGTTCAGTATTACTGCCATATAAGAGGAGTGATATTACTTCTTCAACACTCTTTTCTTTGTTTCTCTTGATTCAGGTTTCTCCTTGAGGAAATCGTTCAGGTTTCATAGTACTTCTTCATTTCTCTTTTCAGGTTTCCTCTTCATCCTTGAGGAAATCGTTCAGTATTTACTGCCATATAAGAGGTGGATATTACATAGTACTTCAACACTCTTTTTTTGTTTCTCTTGATTCAGGTTTCCTCTTCATCCTTGAGGAAATCGTTCAGTATTTACTGCCATATAAGAGGTGATATTACATAGTACTTCAACACTCTTTTCTTTGTTTCTCTTGATTCAGGTTTCCTCTTCATCCTTGAGGAAATCGTTCAGTATTTACTGCCATATAAGAGGAGTGATATTACATAGTACTTCAACACTCTTTTCTTTTTGTTTCTCTTGAGAGAGGAAATCGTTCAGTATTACTGCCATATAAGAGGAGTGATATTACTTTCAACACTCTTTTCTTTGTTTTTCTCTTGATTCAGGAATCTCATTTAGTCCCATATAAGAGGAGGATATTACATAAATTAAAACACTCTTTTCTTTGTTTCTCTTGATCTTTCATCCTTGAGGAAATCGTTCAGTATTTTACTGCCTATAAGAGGAGTGATATTACATAGTACTTCAACACTCTTTTCTTTGTTTCTCTTGCTTCAGGTTTCCTCTTCATCCTTGAGGAAATCGTTCAGTATTTACTGCCATATAAGAGGAGTTATTACATAGTACTTCAACACTCTTTTCTTTGTTTCTCTTGCTTCAGGTTTCCTCTTCATCCTTGAGGAAATCGTTCAGTATTTACTGCCATATAAGAGGTGATATTACATAGTACTTCAACACTCTTTTCTTTGTTTCTCTTGCTTCAGGTTTTCTCTCTTCATCCTTGATATAAGAGAAATCAACTGCCATATTTCTCTTCAAGGAAATCGTTCGGTATTTACTGCCATATAAGATATTACATAGTACTTTTTTCTTTGTTTCTCTTGTTTCAGGTTTCCTCTTTCATCCTTGAGGAAATCGTTCAGTATTTACTGCCATATAAGAGAGGTGATATTACATAGTACTTCAACACTCTTTTCTTTGTTTCTCTTGCTTCAGGTTTCCTCTTCATCCTTGAGGAAATCGTTCAGTATTTACTGCCATATAAGAGAAGTGATATTACATATAAGGAAATCGTTCAGTAGCCATATAAGTGATATTACATAGTACTTCAACACTCTTTTCTTTGTTTCTCTTGTTCAGGTTTCCTCTTCATCCTTGAAAATCGTTCAGTATTCTACTGCCATATAAGAGGAGTGATATTACATAGTACTTCAACACTCTTTTCTTTGTTTCTCTTGCTTCAGGTTTCCTCTTCATCCTTGAGGAAATCGTTCAGTATTTACTGCCATATAAGAGGAGTGATATTACATAGTACTTCAACACTCTTTTCTTTGTTTCTCTTGCTTTAGGTTTCCTCTTCATCCTTGAGGAAATCGTTCAGTTTACCTCTTCATCCTTGAAAATCGTTCAGTATTTACTGCCATATAAGGGATATTACATTGTTTCTCTTGATTCAGGTTTCCTCTTCATCCTTGAAATCGTTCATTATAAGAGGTGATATTACTTCTTCAACACTCTTTTCTTTGTTTCTCTTGATTCAGGTTTCCTCTTCATCCTTGAGGAAATCGTTCAGTATTACTGCCATATAAGAGGTGATATTACATGGTACTTCAACACTCTTTTTCTTTGTTTCTCTTTGCTTCAGATTCCTCTTCATCCTTGAGAAATCGTTCAATATTTACTGTGATATTACATAGTACTTCAACACTCTTTTCTTTGTTTCTCTTGCTTCTTGGTTTCCTCTTCATCCTTGAAATCGTTCAGTATTACTGCCATTAAAGGGTGATATTACATAGTATTCAACACTCTTTTCTTTGTTTCTCTTGCTTCAGGTTTCCTCTTCATCCTTGAGGAAATCGTTCAGATTTACTGCCATATTGCTGCCAAGAGGTGATATTACATAGTACTTCAACACTCTTTTCTTTGTTTCTCTTGCTTCAGGTTTCCTCTTCATCCTTGAGGAAATCGTTCAGTATTTCACTGCCATATCCTTGAAAATCGTTCGGTAATATAAGTGATATTACAGAGTACTTCAACACTGTTTCCTAAAAAAAGTTTCTTGTTTCTCAACTTGATTTTACCTTTTCATTCTCTCCACTCTCTTATGTCACCTAAGAAAAATCGGTTCGCTCTTTAGTGAGACTAATTTTCTCTCCAGAATCTATGACACAGTTCTATAATTCTACCATTCCTCTATGCTTAGAATATTGCTGCCATATATGGTCCAGTGTCTCTGCTCTTTATCTTGAGCTCTTTGATAAAATGTAAAGAAAATCATCAATATTATTAATCTTGATCTGGCAGCTCGGTATAAGTCACTTTCCCAATGCCGTAAAGTAGCTTCCCGGTGTCTTTTGTCTAAATACTTTCATAGTAATTGTTTAGACCGACTCTTCGCTATGATAACTAGACTTTTTGAATTTAAACACAACACTAAACTGGCGTCTAGATCTCGTTAATTTACAGTAGAACTGGCACCTCTGCAGCACATATGGAATGATACATGCAGAATCAATTTATGAAACCGTAATGGACTGCTGCTGATGCTGTCATAATTTTGAGTGGCATGTCCGTCATACGTAGCCTCGTTCACCCACTGCTTCTACCGGTGAGATCTTTTGTAATTGTTCCACCGTTGGGGTCTTTGGGGTTGGTCGCACTTAGTCTGGGTCCTCGTCTTCAACCTTGCTACCCAGTGTGGCCATGTCAGGAGTTTAGAACTCTCGACGGTATTGGTCTCAGAGTAATTGATTTTAATAGGTCTTATCGCGTTTTGAAATGATTGAAGTAAAAAAGATAGGATAGTCAATCTCTAAAGTGGTGACTTTTTCTCGGGCAACGGACGCAAGGGTTTATCGAAAATATGTGAATACCAGAGATTATCAATAACACATCAAAAATGTGGGCGCCCGCAGGAGATTCAAGGACAGAAGTGACATCGACTGACAAAAATGATACCTGTAAAACGAATGCGAACATTGTAACATTCGCATCACAATTCACAATTCTTATACCAACTCAAACAATTAACCAACGAAATTTATGCTGTATATTGAACGTCATAAGGATTTTATTCGTTGTGCACACAAAAGAGTGCACTTATTGACGCCACGGCGTCGAGTACACTCCATCTGAGCCAAACAACATCGTTACTGGACCGTAAAAACACTAACGCCGTATGACCTAGTCAGACAAAATTATGTTTCCAGCTTTTTTCAGGCAGGCATATGTGGATGAGATCACTTAAGCCTATGGACCAAAGCCTGCTAGCAGGGTGTTGTGCAAGCCCGTGATGTAAAAATAACGTCTGGACAAAAAAAAGCCATGTCCCAGCGACCACTGTCACGCTGGTGTCAGTATTTCACCAGCAGTCGATATTTTCGTGCACTGAGGGGGGTGCTCCTGCAGGGTTCGAACCCCTGGCACTAGGCACCTCTCAAAACCTTCCTGTGAATTACCAGACGACAGAATGACGACAGCGAACAGACGCTGGATTTTATATTGCTGCGAGAAGGCCCATAAAAGCCTTACTAATAATTTAGAAAGCAGTGAATTCTTTGCTTTAGAAAATGTCTTCGATCTTGAAGGAGTTTATTGAAAAATTGTTAAATTATAAATGTAATAATTTTTCAACTGCATTTTCCTTAGACAAGTTGCTCCATGCACGGCATTGAATTTTTGAAATTGAATTTTCAGGTCACATTTTAGAACGTCAAATCTCTAATTAAATATTCATTGATTTAAAAAGAACAAAGAATTTTTTTTACAGGTATGAACCATCCCTGGTGGGGACACCTGTAAATAAGTAATAGTTAGTTGTTCGTTTCTGAGTATTCGTCTGCTAAAGTGGTTAGTTAATTGCCTTGTCTTCGACACGCACAAAACCAATCTATGGCTTATAGTGCAATTATGTTGAGCGGACCTTAGTTGCAGTTTCTGTGAGAGCAAGAGTGAGTGTGTGTGTGTGTGTGTGTGTGTGTGTGTGAGAGAGAGAGAGAGAGAGAGCAGAAGAGAGAGTGCACAATCAAGCGTGATCAGAAGGTGAATTAGGAATTACTGCTAGCACAACCACCAAAGGCTTCATTACAGTTTCGTCTACATACATTCACTCAAAAGGTTAATGACAACCAGTGGTATTGTTTCAAGGTACGATGTTATCTAGAAGTAGAGATTTAACAGATAAGAAGATGTGGAGTGCCATAGTCGCCCATTCCTTGAAGGGACACGGCTCATGGAAGAAGATTATTAATAATGTTAATAATTTTAATCAGGAGATAGCAAAGTAACGAAAGTTGCTCTTCCTATTCTGGCGTCCACTGCTGCCATCTTTGTCGTCACGGAATGTCTTTTTGAAACGAGTTTCCTGCTAAAATATTTATCACCTTTTCCCTGCTCCCCATGTCTTACAGAATTTCCTCGCTTCACATTATCAGCCTCCCTACCCCCTTCTGCTTCATTTCGTGTGCTGCATACAACGTGTGACGAACCCTACTAGCTACAATAACTATTTTGACGTGTCGTCTGATTTCCTTCTCGTTTCTCGTCGCCGCCTTCGTCGTCGTGTTCCCTGCATGCCGTTACTCAAGCTGCTGCTGCTGCTGCTATCTATGCCTTCCTTCGCCTTCCATAATATCCAATATGAAATTGTTTGCGTCCTTGTATTTTTCTGTAGTTTTAGTTTTTTCTTTATTTAGGAGATTTTTTTCCCCATCTCAACTTTCTCAGGTTCGTTCCCCTTAATTCCTCCCACTTGCCGCTTTCCTCAGCTTCTCTCCGCCTGTCATTTTGCATTTTCGTCCTTGCAAGTAATTTTCATGTTTCACGATTAAAAAAAAAATCATTTATCAAATATCATTCGTGTTGAACAAGTTGGATTGATAAATATAACACAATATATGAATGAATTATCTATCTATCTATCTATCTATCTATCTATCTATCTATCTATCTATCTATCTATCTATTTTCGTTCTATCTATCTATCTATCTATCTATCTATCTATCTATCTATCTATCTATCTATCTATTTATCTATCTATCTATCTATCTATCTATCTATCTATCTATCTATCTATTCCCGTGTTTTTTTATCTATTTTTTTTTCTTTCCTTTCTTTTGAAAACTTTTTTTTTCTTTCTTTCTTTCTTTTTTAGTCTATCTTTCTTTCTTTCTTTTTTTTTTTTTCTTTTCTTTCTTAGTCTGTCCAACGATTCTTTCTTTTTTTTTCTTTTCTTTTTCTTTCTTTCTTTTCTTTTCTTAATCTGTCCAATATGATCTTTATTTTCTTTTTATTTCTTTCTTTCTTTCTTTCTTTCTTTTTTATTTTCATTTTTTCTTTCTTAGTCTGTCTTCTTTCTTTCTTTTTTCTTTCTTTCTTTCTTTCTTTTCAGTCTGTCCAATTTCTTTCTATCTTTCTTTTCTTTCTTTCTTTCTTTCTTTCTTTGTTTATTTTTTTCTTTCTTTTCTCTTTCTTTCTTTCTTTCTTTTCTTTTTTTTTCTTTCTTTCTTTCTTTCTTTCTTTCTTTTTCTTTCTTTTTTCAAATCTTTATTTTATTTTCAGAACTCCATTTTTTTATTTGCAATATTATAAAATATAAAGTAGGAATTTTTCTTCAGGTATTATTAAATGGAGAGATTTTTCCTTTTTCAGTTAATTATTCTTATTTCTTGTTCTAAGCTCAAATTGTAATACCTGTTTATTTTGATTTACCAAAAAAAAACAAAAAAAAAAAACGATTTTTACAAGTCAAAAATATATATACATATGTAAACCTGTGTATTATTATAAAGAGCGCAATCAAATTAAAAAAGCGCCCATAAAAAAATTCAGCATAAGCAAACGGATGAAAGAAAAGAAAAATGGAAGAAAAAGTACAAAAGAAAATAATTTTGATCAATTAATTTTTCTTTCACATTTTGACCGATCATAATAGTTGTGTGTGTGTGTGTGTGTGTGTGCACTCGCCCGCCATTCGTTGCAGAACAGTGTGCTTATGAACAAATTCAATAAAATCAAAAATAAAATAAAAACGATAGACGGAGAAAAGGTATCAAAGCAGAAGAGAAATGGGAAAAAAGAAAGCTAATAAAAAAAAAAGGACTAATATAGAAAAAAAAATATATTTGAGAGAAAGATAAATATATTTGAGAGAGAGAGAGAGAGAGAGAGAGGGTGAGAGAGAGAGAGAGAGGGTGAGAAACAAAATATAAAGAAAATATTATTGACTAAACAGAAATGTGTCTGCAACAGGGATTGATGGGTGTCTTTATATATATATATATATATATATATATATATATATATATATATACAAAGAATAATCACACATAGAATTAATCAAGTATCAATGCGATTATTGGCGACATCCATCGCTAGAAAACATAATATATGCATTAAAATCCTGTTCATCCATAGTGCGAGTTTTGATCCTTGAAGAAAAACTTGTTGTCTGTAGTTTTCAGTTTATTTGATGTTAAAATGCTAGTACTTACGGACAGTCTTCCATCCATCATCAGGCATGTGTTTTTTTCTTTATAAAATCAAAAAAAAAATTGAGACGATATACCTGTATGTCGACCGAAAGATGTTTTTGAATATCTGCTATTATTGACGGTTGTAAGATATTGGAACGTGCAAAGACGCAACGCTAAGTTTTCAAAATTTTTTTAAGTGAGAATTTTATTTAAATATTTCTTGTGATGTGTTAAATCCACGTATTCTATTTTTTGTATTCAGTTTTTATGTCATGAACTAAGTATATATTTCAATATTATAGTGTAATTAGTCAAATAAACTGAAAACTACAGACAACAAGTTTTTCTTCAAGGATCAAAACTCGCACTATGGATGAACAGGATTTTAATGTATATATTATGTTTTCTAGCGATGGATGTCGCCAATAATCGCATTGATACTTCTGATTAATTCTATGTGTGATTATTCTTTTTTATATAAATCATATGCTGCCTAATGTTTTATGTTTATTAAAAACTATCGATCCGCAGTACATAAAAAATTCCTATAAAAAAATTACTACTAAGACATTACACTATATTATTGAACTATATACTTAGTTCATGACATAAAAACTGAATACACTTGTAAAAATAGAATACGTGGATTTAACACATCACAAGAAATATTTAAATAAAATTCTCACTTAAAAATTTTGAAAAACTTAGCGTTGCGTCTTTGCACGTTCCGACATCTTACAACCGTCAATAATAGCAGATATTCAAAAAACATCTTTCGGTCGACATACAGGTATATCGTCTCAAGTTTTTGATTTTATAAGGAAAAAAAAACACATGCCTGATGATGGATGGAAGACTGTCCGTAAGTACTAGCATTTTAACATCAAATAAACTGAAAAACTACAGACAACAAGTTTTTCTTCAAGGATCAAAACTCGCACTATGGATGAACAGGATTTTAATGCATATATTATGTTTTCTAGCGATGGATGTCGCCAATAATCGCATTGATACTTCTGATTAATTCTATGTGTGATTATTCTTTGTATGTAAATCATATGCTGCCTAATGTTTTATATATATATATATATATATATTCCGTATATTTTGGCACCATGTTTTCATTAAGACATGCCCATTAAATAATTTAGTCAAGTTTTGTCTACTTATTTTTAATATGATCCTCTCGTAATTACGGACAAGATTCTTAGTATCCTTATTAAAGGAAGAAAGAAAATTACCATATTGATGCATATTCATTTTGTTCCGTGTACTTTCGACATTTCCACAATGGCATCAGTGTCTTCGTTTTTCTTAGATAAAATATTGTTGTGTTCATCTGAAAATTAAAATTTTATATGTGAAGGGAAATACGTTAAGGTTATGTACTGTACAATTTTTAAATTTTATCATGTAGACACACGTGCAAACGTCAAGGGAGGTAACTAAGTTATTGAAATATCTAAATATTTTTAAAGACAAATTTTTAAAAACTATTAGTTAAAACCTAGATATTTTAAATAATCTACTGTAAACATTTTAAAACATTTGTGCAGTCTTCATAATTAATTTTATTGAGAGTTGGTTTCAATTTTTTTTATATAGATAGCTTTAAGAATTTTTATTTTCATGAAAAAAAGTATACATGTATTTTCAACAAGAATTTTCCTAAATTGTGAATGTGGACAGGCATGCTGCTGTGTTCCATTCATGCGTTATCTTCAGTCTTCTTAATTCCTATTCTTTTATTGTACTCTATCATTAAAATGTTTTCTTTTTCTCCTATTCTTTCATAATCAGTAATCCCCCTTGCATCTTAGTAGCTTTATTACTTTGCTTGGGGTGAAATGATTTAAAAAACTCAAACAAAACCAAATGGGACAACAATAATAAATAAGAGTTAGTGGGAAGTGATGTAAAAAGAGCTAAAGAAAGATGAAAAGAGTGAGAGGAATTAGAGAAAGAGAGAAGTAAATAGAGAGGCCAGGGAGAAGGACAGAGAGAAAGAGAGAATAGGAGTGAATTCATTTTTTTATTACGACACTAAAAATCCTTCTGAATCGTATACGCACCCAAGGATTCCAATATGTCTTCCCGTGATCTTCTTTTACGTACCTGCAATCTTGAACGCATTCTATTCTTTCCATCTTTCACTCACCAACAAGGAAGATATTTTAAAGAGCTTTCTTTTCAACAGGCATTTTCTAATTGATTTGCGATACAAATGGAGCCGTGTTTTTTTTTCATCTTTCTCTTAAATCAATCGTTATCATCAGTGTTCTTTTATAATCTGTCTCTTTGTTTTCTGTTTTTCTATTTTTTCTCGCTCTTTAATAACATTTTTTTTTCCTTTGGAGAAGAACAGAGAGTTGGAAGAGAGATGAGAGACGAGAGACTTGGAGAAAGATAACAGAAAAGAAGATTAGAGACAGAAGGATGAGAGATACATTCTTTCTCTATAAGAAAGACGAAAGACAGAGAGAGAGAGAGAGAGAGAGAGAGAGAATAGAGAGAGAGAAAAGAGAGAGAGAGAGAGAGAGAGAGAGAGAGAGAGAGAGAGAAGCAAACACTTGCATTTCCCGCCTGTGTAGCTTTCTCCTAAACGTCTTGCTTTCTAATCAACTTTAATCATCAACAATTTAAATGCAATATCAATCGTTATCTCAAGTTTTCTTGATTCCTGTTCTTTTATTGTTCTCTCTCATTAATAAAGTTCTCATTTTCTCACATTCTGTAATGGTTTTATTGTCTTGCTTGGGTAGATTAATAAAGAACATGCATCCTGCACCTTTTTTTCTGATTTATTTCTTGCACATCAGGTGCACTCGTTGCAAGATGAAAAAAAAATGAGTCTGCTCTTTATTTACTTCAAAGATGTAGGGAGAAGTAATATATATATATATATATATCTTTCCCGAGGGTATTTCTGCGAAAGTGAATGCAACAAACCCGGCCGATGATAACAATGTAAATATATACTTAAATGTATACAGTAAATATACCACATGAACATATACTTCTATGTATATGATAAATATGCCACATGAACATATATGTATATGATAAATATGCCACATGAACATATACTTAGATGCATATGATAAATATGCCACATGAACATATATGTATATGATAAATATGCCACATGAACATATACTTAGATGCATATGATAAATATGCCACATGAACATATACTTAGATGTATATGATAAATATGCCACATGAACATATACTTAGATGTATATGATAAATATGTTTTATATGAACATATACTTATGTATATGATAAATATGTCATATGAATAGCATATAATAAATATATATATGAATATATACTTATATATATATATGATAAATATGCCACATAAACATATACTTGTATGCATATGATAAAAGTATCACATGAAATATATCTGTTTATATTGCTGAGAAATATATCTGTTTATATTGCTGAGAAAAGCGATAATAACAAAAAATGCAATATGAGCTCTGGTAAAAACATGTAATGATAACAACAAAAAAATTGCAATAAGAGCACTGGTAAAAATGGAGGCTGAAGACATTAGGTTTATTTATATAGGTTAGATCCAGTGACAGGATCCAAAGTGTGTGAGTTCAATACCCGGTTAAGGCAGTGGATAACTTGGAGAGGGGAATTAGCAGGAGATAACTGATAACTGACATTCATTAAACATGGCACGTGGAACTAGTGCGCGAAATAAAGAATTCAATTCGACATTTCAACCACTTGAAGAAGTCTGAAACATTGAAATAAATATGGCGACAAAGATAAGGACAATAGTCCGAATAATGCAAAATAGTGAACATATGTATGATAAATATGCTACATATACTTATATGATAAATATATCACATGAAATTCAAATATCTGTTAAATACTTACATTCATTTACTTAATTGAATATATCTACTTTTCGATTATTGTTCATCATATTGTAAATATATAGAATAGTATAGCTTCTGATATATTTAAACATGTCATTGATATAAATATTACCATAATTGTGTAATATAGATTCAAATAAATGTTAAACAAGGTTTTTTTTTTTAAACATATGAAGATATGATAAATTCTTTTCTGTGCCATAACCCTTAAGGAGATGGGTGATTACAGCTCTTCTCAACTTCATATCCTTTGAAGCTTTAAGTAATGTTTGTCCTCTTACTGTACTCCAGTCCCTGTTCTGTCATCTAAGCTCGTTAGGTAGGCTTCTCACATATCCTATGTGTGTTTAATTCTCCAAGACGCCTTTCCGTATTATGCGTTTCAGAATTTTCAAAGATCTTTTTCTGATTATAATTGCAAGTGTCCTTTTGCTTCCATTTTTTATTCAAATTTTCTCGTTACTCACTTGTTCAATCCATTTTATTCTCATCATCCTCCTGTAGAACCGCATCTCTGTTGCCTCAAGTTTCCCCTTCGTCTATCAGAAAATTGTTCCGCATTCACTGTCCTATAAGGCGATTAATATTACAAAACAGTTTTTAATATTTTGTTTAGCTTTTGGGTTTAAGTTATTCCACAACATTGATTCTGGCGCCTTAGGTAGCTCGGTTATTCTGACCTTTTTAGCTTTAGAAGGCATATTTCTTTATTACATTTTCCGTCTTCAGTTAAACCACCTCCCAGACTGTTAGATTTCTGTACTTGATTGAGTTTTGCATTCTGGATCGTTCCTCTTACTGACAACTTTATATTCAATCTTTTGAAAATTAATGTTTATTCCAGTCTTTCTGCTTTACCTTTACGACATGGTTTAGGAATTTCTGCAATTTTCTTTCTGTGTTTGACATTGCAGATGCGCAGAAAGCACCGTATACTATACGATAATGACAGGGAGAAGATATAAGAAAGACGTGAGAGAGGAACATATACTTACATGTATATGATAAATATGCCACATGAACATATACTTACATGTATATGATAAATATGCCACATGAACATATACTTCTATGTATATAATAAATATGCAACATGAACATATACTTATATGTATATGATAAATATGCCACATGAACATATACTAACATGTATATGATAAATATGCCACATGAACATATACTTACATGTATATGATAAATATGCCACATGAACATATACTTACATGTATATGATAAATATGCCACATGAACATATACTCATATGTATATGATAAATATGCCACATGAACATATATGTATATGATAAATATGCCACATGAACATATACTTATATGTATATGATAAATATGCCACATGAACATATACTAATATGTATATGATAAATAT
Source organism: Acanthosepion pharaonis (assembly GCA_903632075.3). Classification (NCBI taxonomy): domain Eukaryota; kingdom Metazoa; phylum Mollusca; class Cephalopoda; order Sepiida; family Sepiidae; genus Acanthosepion; species Acanthosepion pharaonis. Next base: position 40,065 of record CAHIKZ030002539.1, on the reverse strand, counting down.
GCCACATGAACATATACTTATATGTATATGATAAATATGCCGCATGAACATATACTTAGATGTATATGATAAATATGCCACATGAACATATACTTAGATGTATATGATAAATATGCCACATGAACATATACTTAGATGTATATGATAAATATGCCACATGAACATATACTTAGATGTATATGATAAATATGCCACATGAACATATACTTATATGTATATGATAAATATGCCACATGAACATATACTTAGATGTATATGATAAATATATACATGAACATATACTTATATGTATATGATAAATATGCCGCATGAACATATACTTAGATGTATATGATAAATATGCCACATGAACATATACTTCTATGTATATGATAAATATGCCACATGAACATATACTTAGATGTATATGATAACTTCATATCCTTTGAAGCTTTAAGTAATGTTTGTCCTCTTACTATACCCCAGTCCCTGTTCAATGGTCAGACTGTTAGATTTCTGTACTTGCTTGTACTTGGTTAGACATCAAATTCTAATCGTTATATAATGATAGAATTACGTAGATAGATAAGACAAAACTAATCATGGAAATAATAAAGGAAGTCAATAAATTGGCATCTCATATCAAGAAATCCTAGCTTTTAGAAAACATGTTTTGCTATACCAATGCGCCATTGTTAGAAATTGTGGAAAGTTTGAACAGCATTCAAGCAATTGATTGAGTCGTTTTCTACAGCTCATCAACTCTATATAGATATATATATAGCCAGAAAATATTTTTAGATTGTAAGATTTTCTGAGGGAATACAAGTCTTACTAATTAACCCATAACTGGGGGGAAGATGTAGATTCATAACTTTCTCAAGGGTATTTGCGCGTACGTGAATATAACCGACCCCAACCAGAATTCGAACTCGGCTCTCTGATTAAAAATTCTGAACCATTATCCATTACACCACCCGCACATCCAAGTTTACAGCACCTGTTATTACTAAGCCGTCACTCATCTAGGTACTGACCAGGCTCGACGTTGTTTAACTTCGGTGATTTTAAGGTAACCGGTGTTTCAACCTGATATGGTCGTAAAGAGCTTTCAAGTAAAGAAATAAATTAAAATCACCATTATTCACCATTATTTTTGATGTGTTGAGTTTCCCTCCATATGCGCCGTCACTTTCAACGAGTTGGTTGGTCAGGTCTTGCAGCTCACTGTTATTGCCTCTCATAAGGTCAATATTGTCTGCGAAACGCAGGTTACAGACAGGTCTACCACCAATGGAGATAGAAGTGTTGCAGTTGTGGAGGATTTCCTGCATAATTATCACCAGAAACAGACTGAAGCTTGTTCTCTGTAAGAAAAGAAATTTACGCGAAAAAAAGGAATAAAAATTAAAATTTTAATAAGTAAAAAAATGGGATTGACTAAGAAGAACATATTTAAAGAAGCTGGGGGGGGGTTACAAATGGAAACGCTGATAAATGATGGAGAATATTAAGAATAGTGGTTAAAAACATGAAGAAAACCAAACTTACCAATTCTAAGAAAGTATTACCAAGAGAAATGGTCAAGATGGTCGAAGTAGTACATGAATCTCATTTTTGAAGTCATTTTTAGTGGTGAAGATTGGATTTCTTTCATGGAAATAGTCCCCCACATGATTTAGAAAACAAACGTTGGAGTAATTGTTTGAGCTATTATCGGTCCTGTCGATATATATATATATATATATATTTCGATAAACGTACAATCAATTTACAAATTCATGAATTATTCACACAAAAACAAATGCAAAGGCTAATGATTTAATTGGCGAGAAATCCATCGTCGCAAACAATTCAAATAATATACAAAAACCTCCTTATCCGTTATGAATGAAAAGATCCTTGTTTCTATAAATTTCTGCCGTATTAGTTCTTATTTTATCCTAAAATGTTCCTGAAGATGTCTGTAGGAACAGACGAAAGCTTGTAGTAAAAATAAGAACTAATACGGCAGAAATTTATAGAAACAAGGATCTTTTCATTCATAACGGATTCGGAGGTTTTTGTATATTATTTGAATTGTTTGCGACGATGGATTTCTCGCCAATTAAATCATTAACCTTTGCATTTGTTTTTGTGTGAATAATTCATGAATATATATATATATATATATATATAAATGTGAATGTGTCACTGTGTCACACTTTGTCCACTTTACTCCTAAAGCCCGCAGCCCAACATGTTATATCATTTTGGAATCAGGCCGACACCCTGAGCAAACTAAAATCATTCTGGGACAGATCCGGACCTGCAATCCTGAAAATTTTCCATTCCCAAGTTTTCATTACAGCGATTGTTTTCAGCTATATTTTTGGGTACGTTAATAATTTTTATAACTTGGAAATAAATTTGATAATAATAGAAATTAATTGAGAAATTCAGCGAAAGTCACCAATGAAATAAAAATAATTTACCCACATCAAATTGTCTTTAAATCAAGTGACGGTGAAGAATTATCATTGAACTTTAAAAGGTAATATTAAATATTAATATAATACTTAAATGCAGCGATCAATTTTGAGTTCTTCTGTAGTTTGTTGCCTATCGCATTTACTCCTCTTATTTATTTTGATGAAGGCCTAATCAAGAGACCTCCGTAGAGACCTCCGTTAGAAACTAGGAGCTAACCATATATATATATATATATATATATATATATATATATATATATATATATATATATATATATATATATATATTTATATATATATATATATATATATATATATATATATATATATATATATATATATATATATATATATATATATATAATTATGATCATGATCAATCCCTTCACTGCTTCAATCGTCGGGCGGACTTTAAGGCAGAAGAAACGTTCAAGCTTCTCCAGGATAATCTGTTGACATTGACTCAGACTTCCCAGCATTGTCATGTCTATTCACTCTTTGATGTCTAACCAGCTCTTGAGTTGTTGTCCACGCTTGTGTCCACCTTCAACAGTACCTTGCATGATGTTCTGGCAGAGTCTATTACGCCGTGCGACGTGGCTACACTACGACTTCTTCCTGTCAGCCTTTTGACTTTGATTCGTACATAGTCAAAAAGGAGATGTGGAAAAGCTTTCTCAAGATTTGTTCTCGAAAGCCTGGATACATTTCCCTGCCTCAAACAGAAATGTCCAAGTCTAACACACTTAGAGGCGGATGGATACGACCAACGATTTGTAGATCTTGAACTTGGTCTGAAAGCTGATATTGCTCTTCCATATCCTTTCTAGCCTGGCCATCGCTGCTGTGGGTGTGGGCGTTGCAGGACACATCTTTTGACAGGGTAACTTCTAAGTATTTGAAGCTGAACAATGTGATATACAATGTATATATGATACTGTGTCAATCAAATGTTTCTGTGGTCAATATCTTTTTGATTTTATATAATAAAAATATTTTTGATTTTAAACAAATTCTTATCAATATTAAAAGCTGAATTTAGAAGCTGAATTTCGCACGAGATATTACACATATGAATATTAATAAACCCAGGTTTATACAAGTTTTATTCAGGCAAAAAATAACTTGCATAAAATACAAATTCTTACAGAGTATGAAATTATCTTCGCTTATTTAACTGAAAAACCTAATCTGTTTCCATTACTTTTTAAGAAAACGCATTTCGTCTGCTTCCTTCATTTCTTGCTTCTACATATTTTCTTTCCCTTTACTTGTTTTATCCCTAATGAGATCCTTTACTTGTTGACTCGGTTTTACTGCAGCTTCTACTTCAATTAATGCTGGCATCTTAATATAGAGAATACGTCATGCACCTTTTTTCAATATCTTTATTTTTCTCCTCTTACATTCTTTTCCTTAATTTTTCAACCGTTTTTCTTCTTCCTTTTGATTTTTGTTACTCAGAATTCTTCTTATTCTTCCTTTTTACTGACTTTCTTTTTATCTTCTCTTTTACATATTCGTTTTTACTTTCTTCATATTCATTTTCATCTTTCTCATATTGTCTTTTATTTGTTTCAAATTATTATTACACTTCATTTTTCAATTTTCACATTGTATATTTAATAACTTATCGTTCATTCTTGTTTTTATATCGGCTTTGTTCCTTTCCTTTTGCTATTCTTTTATGTTTTTGTCTTTTTTCCTTCTTTCTAATTCTTTCGTCATTTTCTTAACAGTATCTGTAACTACTGCAAATGAGCGTTGCTCATAATGAAAAAAAAAATAAGACGAAATAAGGGAAGAAAAAAAAGAAAAAAGAAGACTAAAAAGAAGAGGAGAAAAATTAAATGAATTCAACAGATTTATTGAAAAAATAATAAAAAATGGTATAATAAAACAAACAAAAAATAACAACTAAAAACGGAAAAGAAAAAGATGAAAAAGAAACATAAAAACATTCTTAAATGTAATTAGCTTAGAAAACAAACAGAAACAAAAAAAAAAAAATGGTTGATACGATTTTGAGCAAATGAGTAAGACAAAAATGACTGAAAAACCAAAAGAAATGAGAAAGAGAGAAAATACAGAGAAGGAAAACAAAGGAAAGAATAAGAAAAAAAAAGAAAAAGAAAAAGCGAATGAAGGAGAAAAGGAAAAGATGAAGAAAATATATAAACAGAATTTATTAGCTTTGCACAACAAACGTAGAATTTTTACCTGAAAACAAAATATCGTTCCACTTAAGGCTTCGGGGTGGGGAGGGGTTTGATCACATTGTCATAGAGTAAGTCACCGTGGCATATCATTAACAAGACATTTGGTTGTAAAGCATTGGGTAGAGAAAAATACATTCACATTTCCTCAAAGGCGCGAAAACTTAGTTGATATTTAAACTCGTCCCACCATTTGCAGGAACAGATACTCTGCCTGGCACTTTGGCTTGGAGAAATGATTCTTCTAAAATCCATTGTTTACTAATTGTGAAAATTAACTTTTTAAACGAAAATCAGTTAAATAGACATCAAAAGTAAAAATAAAACGAGAAGAAAACTAACACCAGCAGACATTTTTTTTTTTGTTTTCTGACTAATATTCTTTTTACTTTTTTTTTGTTTCTGGATATTTCTGTTTCTAGAAGGAAGAAGTCAATGGAGAAACAAAAGACACAATTTAATCAGAAAGACAATAAAACAGTCATAGTGCAGTGTTGTCTGTGTTAACAGATCAAATCCTCATTTCATTTCCATAAATCATTTTATGACAGAAATATCATATATATGTATATATCAGACTAATAGCAGGTAACTGAACTTCATCAGGGAAACATTCTCTGTAACGCGTTTCGTCCTTCAAAAGGACTTCATCAGAATAAAATAATGTTCTTATTAATGGGAATGTATATATGTAGAGAGAAGGGGAATTTAATACTGACTCCCCAGCTGACATTGGCTGATGTTGATTACTGCTTTCACTGGTGGGTGATTGACCTTGTGCGTCACCTTCTGATATTTCAATCTATTTAATTTTTGTACTTGGCGAGCCTTGACTACATCAAATTCATGCCTGAAGGCTTTTATCCAGGTCATTGTGGATCTTTCTTCGGTGGATGAAGGCGTTTGTTAGATCCAGTGAGAGGACCCAAAGAGTGTGAGTTCAATACCTGGTTAAGGCGATGGAGAACTTGGAGAGGGGAATTAAGCAGGAGATAACTGACATCCATTAGACATGACAAGTGGAACTAGAACAGTCTACCCCGGTGAACGAAATAAAGGGTTCAGTTCGACATTCCAACCACCTGAAGCAAGCCGGAACGTACAACGGCCGAAACGTTGTGATAAATATGGCAACAAAGATGAGGATGATAGTCTGAAGAAGGTAAATAGTGAATATTTTCTTTGTGGGAAAGGGAATAAAGGGTGTAAAAAAATTCATCACCCACAAGGAAACGCTTTTAAAGACGGTCGAGGCTGAAAAGTGAAGAGTAGGCCAGTCAGGCTTAGATAATGAGTAATGAACACTAAGCAGTGGGAAAAGGGATATTGGGTTATTTTGGGTTATATTGGGATATTGGGTTATTTTGGGTTATATTGGGATATTGGGTTATTTTTACCAATATTGGGATATTGGGTTATTTTGGGTTATATTGGGATATTGGGATATATTGGGATTTGGGTTATTTTGGGTTATATTGGGATATTGGGTTATTTTGGGTTATATTGGGATATTGGGTTATTTTGGGTTATATTGGGATATTGGGTTATTTTGGGTTATATTGGGATATTGGGTTATTTTGGGTTATATTGGGATATTGGGTTATTTTGGGTTATATTGGGATATTGGGTTATTTTGGGTTATATTGGGATATTGGGTTATTTTGGGTTATATTGGGATATTGGGATTTTGGGTTATATTGGGATATTTGGGTTATATTGGGATATTGGGTTATTTTGGGTTATATTGGGATATTAGGTTATTTTGGGTTATATTGGGATATTGGGTTATTTTGGGTTATATTGGGATATTGGGTTATTTTGGGTTATATTGGGATATTAGGTTTATTTTGTTATATTTATTATTTTGGGATATTTGGGATTTTGGGTTATTTTGGGATATTGGGTTATTTTGGGTTATATTGGGATATTGGGTTATTTTGGGTTATATTGGGATATTGGGTTATTTTGGGTTATATTGGGATATTGGGTTATTTTGGGTTATATTGGGATATTGGGTTATTTTGGGTGACGCTGTGTACTACAACACTGCAGCAGATCAAGTTAAGCTTTGTTAATTGATATAAACCATTTTTACTTGTTTGATGTTGTTCGAAGCTATGTAAGCGTTTGTCATAATTTCTATATATTGCCGATTATGACGTTCATCAAGATAATTTATGAAATCCAATCGATAACGAATATATTCTTTGGGTAAAATGCACAAGCTTCCAGGACATTTAGATACATTCGAGTATTTATAAAATCCAGTTTATAACGAATATATTCTTTGGGTAAATCGCACTTTACGAGCTTCCAAAACATTTAAATACATTCGTATATTTATAAAATCCAGTTTTTAGCGAATATATTTTTTGGATAGATCGCATTTTACGAGCTTCCAAAACATTTAAATACATTCGTATATTTATAAAATCCAGTTTGTAGCGAATGTATTCTTAGTGTAAAATTGCACATCACGAGCTTCCAGAACATTTCAATACATTTGTGTATTTATAAAATACAGTTTATAGCGAATATATTCTTTGGGTAAATCGCACTTTACGAGCTTTCAGATCGCGAAATGCTTTTTTTAATCAGATAAATCTACGCTTTACCGCAGGTTAAAATGAACCTTGACTGTGTCTGCTGTAGTTGTTGGATAGAGAAATAAATATCCATGATAGCGAAGAGTGCAGGAGCAAATATTTAAAATGAAAAAGGTAAATAAATGAGTTAATACATTGGAAATGTTTGGGAATTTACAAAAAAAGCAAACAGTGGATAATTTTAGAACGGGTTTCATTTTGACGCTAAGCCAACATTTCAGAACATTTGCATTTCGACAAAAAAAGCGACAAGTAATGCACCCACCTACAACGTGTAAAAAAGTTAATTTTATCGTCATAATCAACGGAGAAAATGCTAAAATCTATGTGGCTCCACTCAATAGAAAGAGATATTTGTGTCAGGAAAGTTGTTTAAACTGTAAGACATTTAGGACGAAAGATGATGTTTATTAATCGTAGCGCAATTTGAGTAATTTTGGATGTGATGGCTAGAATCCCTTTAAATCCTTCTTCAAGTATGCAAAAATATTTTTATTTAAAAAAAAAAAACATAGTTTATGCTAGTTTCTTGCAATTAAAACCAACATTTAAAGAAGATATTTAAATTATTGTAAAATTAAAATTAAACAGATGAAGCCGGGAAGATGCGAAAAAGATTTAGAGATATTAAAACAAGGCGGAAGCTTACGACCATTCCTTGTTGAAACACATGTTCACCAAAGTTAAGCACCATCGAGTTTAGTCAGTACATAGGTGGGTGACCTTTTGGGAATACCAGGTGCTATAATATTGGATTCTTGGGCGATCATGAACCGAAAAGAGACATGATCACCCAATATCCGCCCTTATCAACATGTATTGGGCCGGCGCAGTAGGGTAATTGCCAATGTCCCCACCATGAATCTGGATAAAGTCTGTGTCTAATAAAAGGACCTTAAGAGGTTGAGATGCTGAATACTGGATGTTAGTGAAAAGTTCTCGACCTGATTCACAGGGTTAAATCACCCTCATTTCCGAACTATTCCATTAGTAAGAAGGTAATTTCACTAAGAAATTCTTTCCAAGAACCGCAACTTTATAAAAGAGACTCCCGTGTGGATACTTCTCTAAACCTTGCAATTGATATCACTTCAAGTCTAGAGCCAGTCGTTATAAATCCTGCATATGTTGGTAATCCTTTCTTAAATCCTCTACTTATGTTCACCTCATCCAGTAACCTTCTACCTTGAGTGGCACTTGAGCCTTGTATTCGGTGAACATTAAAAAAAAAAAAAAAATAAAAAAGAAGATAGAAACTTCCCCAAATCTGACCAAATGACTGAGTACCAAAATTTATTTTTGAAACAGTTTTTTTGTCGAGCTGAGAAATTTACACCCCTTCATTAGAGAGTATGCGTTTTGTGTAAATAAGAAATACTAAACTATACAGAAAGGCAAAGTTTTTAAAGAAAAAAAAGGTATAACATTGGCAGCAAATATATCAGAAAAAATATTTTTGTAGATTAACAGAGGAAATCGAAAATAATCAGAAAGTAAAAAGTAGATAGAAAAATAATCAAAGAAAGGAGGAATAGAAAGGATGAGGGAATATATAGTATAAATGAAGTCACCACTACTTACCTCCCTTTGTTAATTCAAACTAAATCAACAAATCCTACCTCAAATGTATTGACTGAACTGGACGAATTCTTAGTTATTATTGAAGTTCATTTTTGATACTCAAGTTACTTTTTGGAATCAATCTATAGCCAGTATTGGCACAAAAATGAGCAGAATTCACTTTTGCAATTAACTGCACTGGAAAAATCATTCGTCATCCTGTACAAATATTCTATGAAAAAAACTGTTGAATTGATCGATTCAATTAAATCATTGGGATAGTTTTTCATATTCCATAATTTATCCAAAAGCTCGCATTCTGGTGGAAATTAAGTATAAATCCGAAACGCTCCTGAAAAAAAAATCCTTCTGAACTAAAGATATTTTGGTTTGATTGTTTAACTCGTTTTTTAGGGATTATCAATCCTTTACAGGTTATTTAAAGCCAGAAAATATTTTTAGATTGCAAGTATTTTTTGAGATAATAATAGTTTAGTGCTACAGTTATTACAAATTAGTCAATAGTAAAGAGGAGAAAAGGGGGTATCCATCCATTTCCCAAGTGTATTTTTGCGTAAGAGAATATAATGAACATATCAGGAATTGGAACTCAGTTCTTCGATTAATAGTTCCGAGCCATTATCCACTAGACCCCCCGCACATCTAAGCTTACAGCACTTACTATTACCAAACGGTCACCCATCTAGAGCCTAACCAAGCACGACGTAGCTTAACTTCGGTATGCGTATGGGAACCGGGATCTGAACGTGATGTGACCGTAAACGAAAAGAATTTAGGATTCAAAAAAGACTGAAGAACCTTCTGGGACGAACTGATAAGATATCTAAGAAAAATAAGTTGAGGTTGGAAATAAGATTAAATTTTACAAAAGAGAAACAGATGTTCATAAAATGTTTACTTAAAATGTAAAGTTCCTTGATTGCCTATTTAGAGTTAAGATCAACCCAAATCTCAAGTGGAACGTGTACATACGATCCATCGCTAAAGATGGTGGAAAATTGTCTGTTCTCCGGACCACTTCAGTAAATACATGACTCCTCATCCTTTTCCCGCCAGATCCGGCTGAAAATCGAGTACTGCCGCCATATATGGGCAACAGCTGCCCAGTTTTCACTTTCCAGTCTCGATAGAGTCCAAAAGTATTTCTATGTCCGTATGGGTAATCACTTATTTTCCACCCTAGAACTTCTTTCCCAAAGACCAAACGTCGTAAATCTTCCACTACTCTATCGCTCTTTCCACGGAAAAGTATTCAGACGAAGTACATTCTTCAGTTCTAACCTTCAACCAGCATGCCACGTTTAACCATTATCTTCTTCACATATCTTCTTAAACTGTGCCTTTTATTCTCTAAACTTCTATATAATGTGGCTTTTTTCCGATTGAACATTATTGTAATCTTTGTCCCTTTTTTTTTAAGGAAATTCATCCCAAACAAGGCGGGAGTGCCACTAGCACGTAAGGGGTTACAGAGGATTGAGAATAAGAGTAAAGAGCCGTGTTTGGGGAAAGGATACAAAGAAGGACGGGGAACAAGCTCAGGGTGTCAGATGTCGATTGACATTACACTTGAATATTTGAAAATTATAGCCATCGGGGAAGCAAGTAAGGGGAAGGGAGTTCCACAGACGGGAAGAGCGAGACAAGAAGCTGTTTGAGTAGAAGAGACGGTTACATTTAACATTTACATTTTTACATTTTGACAGTGAAAGGGTGGGACCGAGATGCCAGCCTGGTAGCTCGCTTACATTCGTGTAGTCCGGGAACCAGCGAAAGTAGATAGTCGGAACAGTTGTCGTAAAAATTGTTGTAGAAGAGACAGGGTGAGGCCACGGCACGTCTATGGGATAGCGATTGTAGACCAGATGCCAGATCAGGACCTATCATCTTGCATATTCGTCTCTGGATTTTGTCAAGAACCTCGAAACGTACACCAGACCATATATGACAGCAATATTCCATGCAAGGACGGATGGTTAATTTAAGGATTTGAAGGATAGACTCAGACGAGAAAAACTTTCTGGCACGACACAGAGAGCCAACTTTCCTTGCGATAGATATTGGTTCAATGTATTTATTCCACCTCCTGTCAGCCGGCCTAACAAGGCGTCGGGAATCAGCCATTCGGATGGGAGGCAGGAAGGGTTCCCTGTGGTGGGTAAAGGAGAGCAGTTTCGTTTTGGATGCATTAAAGTTTACAAGTCATTTCCTGTCCCAGTCAAACACAAATTGGAAGTCCTTTTCGAGATCAGAAGCCGGGTTAGTTTTTTCAACGATACCAGATTTCCTATTAAATAGGAGTAAATAGTGGTGTCGTCCGCGTAGATGCCAACTTGGGAACTGATGCCATCGAAAAGATCATTGATGAAGATCAGGGACAGTGTAGGGCCCAAGATAGAACACCAGTTTTCGTGATAAAGGAGACTACAATAAACCTCATAGGATTATATATGTGTTTGTCTGACGGCCGCAAGGGCGTGAAAACCAGAATCACATAAATGCAAGATATGTTAGCTGTATCATACATATAATACATATATTCAATTAAATAATAACTTATTCTGAAACAATTACAATATATATATATATATATATGAATTATTAGGAGGATTTGAGATAAGATAACCATAATTAAGTAATTCATCGAGTCTAGAATGCAGAAAGCACTGGACGGCCGTTTCGTCTTATATTTGAGACTCAGTGCACTACCGAGAATTGAAACCCGGACAGTTATGTTATCAGGCAAACGTCATACCAACTGTACCAACGGGCCTCGGCGACAAAGAGGTAGCGAATTAGACTCGATATAGCGCCGCTCGATCACATATTCCATGGTGGAACTCAATCGAGTTTTCTTCCTTACCCATAGGACTGTGCCCCACGAGCCACGACTACTATCCCCCATATATATATATATATATATATATATATATATATATATATATATATATATATATATATATATATATATATATATATATATATATATATATAAAACATTTAGATTGGCACTAATATTCCATGGAATATTAGTGTTTAAGCCTTTTTATTATATCCTCACTCTGTCCTGGACATTGAGTTCTACCTAGATTCTTCCCTTGAATTTTTATTCCAAAAATATACATGTATGGGTATTTATATATTTTGCATATGTATGTATATTTACCACTAATAATATTATCTATCTATCTATATATATATATATATATATATATATATATATATATATATATATATCCTGAAAGACCCGTTTAGGGGAAACTTATGTAATAGTTGTTCCTGGGTCTTCAGGATTTATTCCATTTATATATATATATATATATATATATATATATATATATATATATATATATATATATATATAAAACAGGAACTAGTTGAGCATTTCGACTTGGTGTAATAGCAAACTTTTCTCACTAGCACAATTAAGATTAAGTAATGAGTTTGATCCTACCTGGGTGCTTCACACTTTCGGCCTTATGCTACGTCTAAGCTACGCTTAGAATATCCCCATAAATAAACTTGTTTTGGGGATCTCACAACGCAACAACAATAACGTTTAAAATTAGTTGTAAGAAAATGAACGAATATTTCGGGAGTTTTGAATCGGTGATGATTGAATATTAGCAACTAAAAAACGAAGTAACTCATGACTCAGCTGGTGTTTTCAGTGAATCAGTTTTAACTGAGAAACCGGTGGTTCATATATTGAATCGCATAGATACGACGACATGTCTACTAACGAAAACTAGTCAATAAATTTTATGTTGCTTCTGGTGATAAGGATGTATTTAGTTTTGACAACCATGAAATATCCCCACCCCCGGGAAGAGAATATATAAAAAAACGATGTGTGACTGGAAGATGATGAAAAGCAAAAGTTGCGTAATAAGAAAAGGGCAATAGCCCGAAAACGGAATTTGATCAATGTACGATTACAACAGGCATCGGTGAAATGCAAATAGGAATTTATTTTATCTAATGTTATTCCAGTAAACGTCTCATGAGAATAAGAGTTAAATTTTTTCATTTCAGATTTACCGTATATAGCTGCGTATCATGCGACTATTGAAGATCTAATTTGGAAGCTAATTTTATGGCGGGCGCGTCATACAGGAGATATAAACTTAGTCTATGTACTGCTGGTCCTGGATACGCCATTGACCAAACTAGAGATCCATTTATTCTAGTCAAATTAGCTTCAAAATTAGGTCCGTAAAATTCGAATGGTGCACGAGTATATATGGTACGTCAAATTAACGTTAGCTAATGAAGGGTATTTTGTTTCCGGTCGTTCTTCGAACATTCGATCTTCTTATGAGGATGTAAGAATATTTGTTTTCTCTTATCGTCTTTGGGCGTTTATACAACTTCTTAATATCCTGATTGTGTTTGGATTTATATCCCAAGTTCCGTCAGGATTATGTTTATATTACATGAATAAAACCAATGAATAAAATAATAATAAAGAATAAAAAAATAAACTCATGGTACAAGTTATCCTGGTCACATGTGCGATTTTATGACCACCCTTCCGGAAAGGACAGAATCGTACTTTAATACTCATGAAAATTGAAATTCATCCCAACTCAGTGCGAGACTGACTTGAGCTCGACCATCGTTACCCGTTCCCATCAATTATTTCTGAACCAAAAAGAAAAAAAAAAAAGGACATGCTCAAGAGACATTTAACTTCCTCTCAATTCCGTTAAAATAAACAAAATAAACATCCGTAGCAGAAACTCAAGTTTTTTGCGTGTTTCGTCTAACTTTTTTTCTTTATATATATTAACGCGCATCTTCACCTAAAAATACACAAAAAATTTACAACCTTGTTAACGCCCATAAATTATCGGCGTTTTGCAAATTTTGACGTATTTTCACGTATCCATTGTCTTTTTATATTCTGAACTGAATACAAGTGAAAAACTTACTTTGGTATTTCTTAGGGTGAACCTGGGGCCACCATAGATCAACTCTTTTTATATCAATGCTTCCTGATGCACATTAAATCAAATTCAGGCATCTGGTATTTCGTGGCGTTTTTTATAACTCACTATCTTGGTCCACTTTTTAAATTAGTGCGATTTCTAATTAGTCATACTCTGTTCAATTTGTAATTTGTCAAGTAGTATATACTTCGACGTTGTGTAATGGTTTCCAAACCTTTCTTGTTAGAACAATTACGACTGATTAGTGGGTTCAGTCCTCAATGGGTGCGCCATACTTTCGATCTAGTACCACATCTAATATAAACTTGGTTAATCGCAATATGCAGGGTGCGATGGGTAAATTGTCGCCATTTCATGCTTTTAATTTTGCGCATGCGCGTTGTTTGTTTTTGATTTTGTCGACGGCAGAGTATAGTAGGATCAGTTGGGCACCGTCTGTGAGAAAACAGAGCACCACGACGCAATTCACTGCGCCAGAAATTTGGAAACAGCATTCTGTACTGCTTGGCATTCGTGCCGGAATATCCAGTATGAATATTTCAGAGTGTTTGGATATCAATCTGAGAACAATGCAGTGGATTCGGAAAGAGTTAAATTAGTCTAATGTTGATTACGAAGGTGTTTGAACTGATCACTAATGATGGTGGCGTTATACCTTTATCCATCTTCCCCCGGGGCCTCAAATACAACACGGAAGCCTACAGGAAGTGCCTTGAGGCGGTACTGCTCTCTGGGTCAAAAGGATGGCTGCAGGAAAGGACTCTGCACCATGCCACACAAGTAGGAGAACCCAGACATGGCTGTCAGACAATTTCTGCGACCACATTACCCTTTACACCTGGGCATCTAACCCCCCAGACTGCAACTCCCTTGATTATTATGTGTGAGTCACAGTTGAGCGAGAGACCAAAAAAACTCCTTGTAACACCAAAGATGAACTGAAGGCAAGGTATATGGCAGCATTCACCAACTTAGACTATGAAACCAATCATAAGAGGTACAGAAGATTCCGATGTTGTCTGGAGGCCGTGGTTGAAGCCAATGGCAATTTTATTGAATAAATTTACTCTTTAATATTTCAAGATATTTTTGTGTAAGTTTGATAAATATATGTGTTAAAATGAGATGTTAGTGTTATCTTTATATCTGTGTCATTTAGACGATAATTTATCCATCGCACTCTGGATAAGCCACAAATAATATGGATATTTACTCCCCCCCCCCCCCTGAAGCCTATAGGAAGTGCCTTGAGGACTCTGGACTCGGGCATTGTTTACGTTTTTAAACAGTCGTAATTAGTTTATGTCGCAACAGCAGCAGGGAAAACAGGCGAAGGCTGTATAGGATATGCGTAGTAGCAGAAGAAACTAACAGGCGCCCTTCAAAATACCTTTCGTCTTTGCGTAGAGTCAGTAAGTAGAAGTTTTCTTTGTTCGGAATATAAACAATTAGAAGCAGACTCTTTGTTAACGAAAGCTGTAACTTTTTCATAGCGACAATTTAACTATTTTACACAAGGTCAGTTTTTAATGTGGGGGCCCGAATGTTTTCACTCGAGCTGCTGGTCCAAGCTGGTCTTAGCTGGTCGTAGCTTGTTCAAGCTGGTCAGAGCTGGTCTAAGCTAGTCATAGCTGGTCTTGGCTTGTCCTAGCTGGTCCAGGCCTGAGCCGGTCCAAGATAGTCCAACCACAAATAATATGTGTTGTGAATTGAGCTTGTTATCAACAGTCTTGGCGTTGTTTCAGTTCAACGTTTCACTGATGGCTAAAAAATAATGAGGCGTATTGTCATGTGGTTAGTGTTTAATTTTCCCCCCTTTAAGCCTTTGTAACTGTATTAGCTTTTATTATGATTCTTAGGAAAGATTTTACTTAAATGTTTGCAAAGAGTAAATGGCTAAAATACAATTAAAAATTAAATTTACTGATAGAACATCGGCTCGTGTCTGGTTTTCCTACATTCGATACATATCTGGAAGTTTCTCATAATCGAAAGCGATCAACTATTGATATCTCCTTATTGACCCGTGACCTTTTTCTCAATTTAAATTCAAAATTCATTGAAAACACGTCGTTTGTTCTTTGTGCTCTTTTCATAAATAAAAATGAGCAATTTTCTTATTGGAATTCTCAAATTATTGAAATTTCAAAAAAAGAAAACATTTTTACGAATGACGAAAGAAATAAACGGAAAGAAAAAAAAAAAGTTAAATAACTACTGAAAGCATATTTTTAAAATGAAGTTAAATAAATGTTAAAAACATTAAAGCGATTTGAAAATGAACAAAAATGAAAGAAAAAAGAAGAAATATGTATTAGCTGAAAAAGATCGATAAAATCCACGTAAAAATGAATAATAATAATAATAATAATAATAATAATAAGTCAAAGTACAAGGACCTTGAAATAGAAATCTCGAAAATGTGGCATATGGGAACATCAACAATCCCTGTTGTAGTTGGAGTCCTAGGACTGGTTGGAAAAGATTCCAGTAGACTAATTGAAGGGATTCCTGGAAGTCCATGCCTCAAGGAGATACAAAAAATTGTTCTGACAAGTACAGCCCACACCTTACGAAGGGCTTTATCTATGTAATTTTTTTTTTTTTTTTTTTTTTTTGTCAGTGGAAAATGTCATGACGCCATTTCTAACCTTAGGTCCCTGGGCGGGACCCGGAAAGAAATGTGTAAACGCCAGAAATCAAAGAAAATAATAATAATAATAATAATAATAATAATAATAATAATAATATTATTATTATTAAAACCTCATATAATATTCTGGAGCAAAACATTATTATATAATATGATCATATTAGCAATTTAAATGATGTAAAATTATTTAATTAGGGAATCTTTAATATTGTAACAGAATTAAATATACCCTAAAGTTCAAAAGTTTGAGGAAACTCGTGGTATTTTTTAAAAATTGGCTCCCAAATAGTTGTCTTGTTCTTTGAATAAGAGAAAATTATACATGGTTAAAGAAAAGTGAGACATGATATTTTGTTAGAAATTTTATTATGACAAAAAGAAAAAAAAATCATTTTATAATTAAATTTTGCTCTCGTCAAAATATCCTTCTTTAGTCTTGATTACTGCAGCACAAATCTTTGGCATTCGTTGCAGAAGTTTCTCAAAGTATAAGTTTGATAATTGATTCCATTCGTTTTTCAATGACTCTAAGAGTTTCATTTTCTTTCACTCTTCTGACAAGTCCATGCCATGCTAATTCTAGGGTTGGCTTCAAATTTTTGAACTGTAATGTACGTCTACTAAATAAATACTTAATGTCGGAAATCTTATATACAAAGAGGAATTGAAAAGTTATCAGCCTTATTAATTTAAACAAATTATGATGTTGGTAATTTGGTCAGATATTGTACACTGTGTCGGGCCGATATCTTTTCAGCAAATTGTAAAGTGTTGGAATTAACAAAATATATAAAATAGATGCAATTAAAATATTTGTATATTTGGTTGCAACTAGTCAAAAGGTTTCCGTTTTTAAACAGTTGTAATGAGGTTATGTCGCAGGGAAAACAGGCGATTGGCTGTATAGGATATGCGTAGTAGCAAAAGAAACTGACAGGCGATTGGCTGTATAGGTTATGCGTAGTAGCAGAAGAAACTAACAGGCGCCCTTCAAAATACCTTTCGTCTTTGCGTAGAGTCAGTAAGTAGAAGTTTTCTTTGTTCCGAATATAAACAATTAGAAGCAGACTCTTTGTTAACGAAAGCTGTAACTTTTTCATAGCAACAATTTAACTATTTTATTCCCATTTTATGGAATAAATATTTAATAAAATCTCGTGTATTTTCTTTCGTTCAATGTCATTTTTTTGAAAATATTTTTTAATGGTATGTTTATAATAGAATATAGTGTGAGATTTATGACCTCTTTTTTTTTAATCATTTCTCCCCAAGAAAGGCTGTAATGCCACTACTACTACTACAGGGAGTGAAAGTGAAAGACAAAACTGAGAAGAGGAGATATTGAGGAAAGGACAAGGATTAATGGGGTTCAAGAAAACAGAAGATGGCCAATAACGTTGCATTTAAACTTTTGGAGATTTTAGTTATCAGTAAAGCAAGCAAGAAATAGGGGCCGCACTATACACAGGTAATTTTTGAAGAGGTTAAAATCCTGTATTTTCAGTGACCGGTGGCACTATACACAGGTAATTTTTTTTCGACAGGGGTTAAAATTCATACAAAATAATTCAAGGGCGCAGTATTCATGAATCGGTTTATATACGAGTATATAAGGCAGATACCTCCTAGGTATATTTACATATCACTTCACTAACTGAACATTCAAACGGGTAGACGCATATCGGCAGTCAATAGTCTGTACTATCGCGCATTGTTTTTCTGAATATGGTTCGTTTTTACAATCTTCGTCATAGTCAATATGCGTGTACAGTTTACTATCTTATTAAAATGAAAGTTTAACTTTTTGTAATATATCCGATAACCTATCTGTGCCTATTTAACGTAATCATTTAATAAATACAATTAATTTAAATAAAACCTCAACTCAATTTTGAACTTGCTAAAACAACGCAGAGTAGATATCCCTGAAAGTAACTTATGTGCTTAGCCATTGAAAGTAACCTACTTATTCGGCCATTATAATTCGGACCATCTTCAACGTCAGCAAAATATAATTCATCATTGGCTAGTCTAGCGAAGAAGCCATTTCAGGCTGTTCCTGAAGAGCCGTCTTTTCGTCACCTTCGATTGAGTCAGTATCGTTCACTGGATTTTCCACCGGAAGTGAAACGACATTGATTGACTGCTCATCTCTCCTGCCAACTACAATATTGTTGTCAGCATTTATTCGACCCAGAAAAACACATGAAATTCGAAAAAATACTCTACAATAAATAAAGAAAAATATCAGGAAGATCCCGGGGAGTATAGGAGAACTGTCAGAACAGCATTTTGATTATTAAGAAAGAAGGATTGCTGACATAAAACGGGAGTGGGTTTGTTGATGACCTTTGTTTCTCACGGAAAACAGACACTGAAGCCATCAAGAAATAGAGGAATCTTCCTGTATTATTCGTCATCGCTCAGCAATCAGAAACGAAAAAGCTAATAATAGAAAAAATCACCATTATACTCCTATTTTCATTGATCATAATAAATCAATTTGGTGGTGGTGGTGGGGGGGGCGGACTGAACTGAAGAAAAGATGACGCGTTTTGTCGAAGATTAAAAGAATTAAATGGATTTTGAGTTTAACTAATATACGCAAATAGTGCTTAAAAGTAATATAATAATTTAATATAATTTGTAATTATTATTTTTTTTATTTTATTTATTATATATATATATATATATATATATATATATATATATATATATATATATATATATATATATATATATCATCTATAGGCTGAGCACTTTGGGAGAAAGGGAATTCGTCTCGCTGCGGCTGCTTAACACTAAAAACTATTAACTATGAACTGAGCCATCCGGTAGCTGGCAATGCTTATATATCCTCTATAATGCGTCAAAAAAAAATTTCCCCTGCTGCGTGCGCTGATAGCCTCAGAATGAAAGACTCCGACTCATGTCAATTTTGATCCCGGCTTGAAGCAATCGCATGTCTAGTCATGCTGATGACCTGTGATACAGCGAAACAGTCCGTCTGTACATGACTCTCTCTTTCTCTCTCTTTCTCTCTCTCTCTCTCTCTCTCTATATATATATATATATATATATATATATATATATATGCTGATGAGCTGTGATACAGCGAAACAGTCTGTCTGTGCATGATTCTCTCTCTCTCCCTCTCTCTCTCTCTCTCTCTCTCTCTCTATATATATATATATATATATATATATATATATATATATATATATATATATATATATATATATGTGTGTGCGTGTGTGAGAAAATTATTAGGAGGATTTGAGCTAATTATTAAAAAATATTTTAAATATATAGACTCGGTTTCAATTCTCAGTAGAGGATGCGCACTGCTGATGAGTCCCAAATTTATATACAAAACGGCCGTCCAGTGATTTATGCATTCTGTTGAGGTTTCTTCTAGACTCGATCAATTACTTAATTATAATTATCTCAAATCTTTCTAATAATTTCTATCACTTGTATATCCTTACTTGAACCGGCTTCTAATGCTCTGGATGGAGTGGCTCGGGGATAGTAGCCGTGGCTCGTGGGACCACAGTCCTATGGGTAAGGGAGAGTCGGATGAGTTCCACCACGGAATATGTGACCGAGCAGCTCTATATCGAGTCTAATTCGTTACTTCTTCGTCTCCGAGGCCCGTTGCTTCTGTTGGTATGACGTTTGCCTGATAACGCAACTATCCGAATTTCAATTCTCGGTAGTGGATGCACACTGCCGATGAGTCTCAAATATAAGACGTGCTTTCTGCATTCTGTTGAGCTTTCTTCTAGACCCGATGAATTTCTTAATTATATATAAATGGTTTTTGCTATAATATCTTAACTGGTCCCCACACAATATGTTAACCTGATGGTATCCCTGAAATAGTTTTTAAGAAATGTGCTCCTAAACTGGCTCCTCTTCTTTTTAAACTGTACAATAAATGACTTACTGCTTCATGCTTATCTGCTTGTTTGAAATCATCTTCTGTAGTTCCATTCATTAAGAACTGAGAGGAACCCTCTGATCCTTTTAATTATCGGCCTATCAGCCTTATCCCTCTTTTTGGCAAAGTACTAGATGCTCTAATCAACTCTGAATTGGTTAAGCATCTCACCTCGCAGAGCCTTCTTTCAGATGAGCAATATGGTATCCACTTCTCTAGGTCAACTGCTGATGTATTAACGTTTAGTTCTGAAAGAGTCTATACAGCTTTAGATAACGATGATGGAGCTCGGCTGTTGCTTTGGATATCTGGAAGGTATTTGACACTGTTTGGCAAGCCGGTCTTCTTCGTAAGTTGAAAGATTATAGCATTTCTGGACAGATTTTTAACTGATTCAGTTTTTCTTATCAAATCGCGAAATGAATGTTGTCTCGAATAGCCATTCTTATAGATCTTTTTTTTTTGTTGGAATTTCGAACCTAACTCTTTATTTCGTCCACCGTGGAAGATTGTTCTAGTTCCATGTGTCATGCCTCTTCCGGATATATCAGTTGCAGTTATCTCCCTTTTATTAACACAACTCTCTAAGATGTGTTCACCTCTGCTGTGGTCAGGTATTGAACTCACAACTCTTTCCCAGTGGATAAAAGCGTTGATTAAAGTAATTCAGTGACTTGACCCAAACAGTTGGAGATTTGAGTTATTAAAAGGGAGATAACTGAAACTGAGATACCTAGAAAAGGCATGGCATGTGGAACTAGAATAATCTACCCCGGTGGATGAAAGGGTTCCGTCGGAAATTCCAACGTGTATCACCTGAAGAAATCCGGAGAGTGCAACGGTGGAAACGCCGTGAATATGACAATAAAGATGAGACAACAGTCCGAACAATATAAATAGTGTAAATAATTACAAATATTGATAGAATAATTTTTTGCGAGTGAATATTATATTAATATTTTTGGATAATAACAATGATTTTTCTAAATACAAGTTTAACTAGTTAACCCATATATGGGGCAGAAGATGTATCCCTACTTTTTTCGTATAAGTAAATGTAACGAATCCATTAGGAATTCGAACTCGAATCTCCGATTTCTCATTTTAAGCTGTTACCCATCACACCACCCGCACACCAAAGAAAGTCTTCAATCTCTTAGTGTTATTATTACAGTTTTAAATCCTGAAGGTTTGTCGGAAAAAATAATATTCAGAATCTTTTTATGATGATTGATTAACAAGGTCGCCAATCCTATAAAAATAAGTTTGAAACAAGATAAAATATTGAAATTATATACATTTTGATCAGTGTCAGTTATTGGCGTATTTATTCACAGAGTAAGTACGTAAAAAATAGCCGTACGCCGATGGCTTAGGAGGAAAATCTCCGACTGCTGGTAAATCTGTCGGGTTTCGATCCCGGCTTGCAGCAATCAGATTTCTCGCCACATTGATGAGCTGCGAAATAGTCTGTCGGTGGGTTCATATATATATAAACTTTTTTAAGAAATGTAAGATAGGTACCATCGTGACGTTCATAATGCAATCCCAGATACACTATGCTGACAATGTTGCAAGAATGAGTGATGATCGCATAACAAAAGTTCTTTTTCACAGTGGTCATAGAAATGTTGGTAGACCTTGACTCAGGTGTAAAGATAAACTGAAAAGAAACCTTTCTTGTGTCAGCATTCCATTCAAGAACTTAGAAGAGGTAGTTGTGAAGATATCAGAGTGTATATATATATATATATATATATATATATAATATGCATGTATTTATTATTGTCTATGTGTAGGAAAGTGCATTCACATATATATACTCTCTGTGCATGTATTTATTATTGTCTATGTGTAGGAAAGTGCATTCACTTTTAATAGTGTATGTATGTACGTGTGCGTTGGTTTATTTCCTTTTTATTTAACCTTCCCTTTTTTTTTTTTATACAATCGTGGTGATGTTCTCTGTCTCGTCTCCTATTTTGTGTGTATATATATTTAAATATGTCTGGGTTTTTGATATTATAATCTGATTGTGTTTGTTTTACGCGTGAGTTTTTTTCCCCATTCACACACTTTTAGGATTAAAATGGATACATTGTCAAAAGACCGGATATAAAATTAGCTAAAAACTAAATTTCAATGAAGAAATAAATTGAATAACATATATATTTCTTCTTTTTCTCACAGTTCTTTTATATAAACTTAATAGCGATTAAAAATTTTGTCTTGAAATTAGCAGTTTTTAATTTTAATATTAAATTTATCATATAATCTAGTAATTATTGATTAGAATAAATTCTTTTTTAATACTACCCATATTTTAAATATTTGAATAGCTATTATAACATGACTTCGTTGTCAAGCTTTTGAATTTTCCTATACTTGTATTTTGATTGGTCCATCTAGCTTTTTTAACAACGTTTTCCCTTGTGAAGGATTGTTAATTAATTCAAAACTTTTAAAACCATTTATTTTACATTCAACATCATCACTTGATAAGACACTGAGAGTGTTGAAACAAAATGGCTATTTTTGTAGTGATTTTATAACATATTTTATTATAAATTTTTTAAATAAATAATATATATATTATATATATATATATATATATATATTATAATAAATACTTATTTGAAAGCGCTCAATATCAGAGATAGAGCTAATATATTTGGTTGGATTGATGTGAGTTTGTGACCCTGGGTTTCATGCTTTTGCGATCGTCAGTCAAACTGATTCATTTTTTAAAAATTTTGGATTCACCTCGGGTTGCATGTATTGGTGTTTTTATGGAAGTGGGAGAAAAAATTGTCGTCATGACGCCACTCATACTTACGCAAACATATATACACGCCTACATCCACTAAGGTACGCATACAAAAATAAATACAAGCTCATATACATAAACATATATATATATATATATATATATATATATATATATATACAGTAGCGTCCAAAACTAAGGGACAAAATTTTAAAACCTAATATTTGTTAGAAATAACAACTGTGAAAAAGCTGAAATTTTGACAACTGGTAGTCGTTATCATCCATAATAACATACTAAAATTTGAATCATTTGCAAAGGATAGAAAAAGAATTATAACAATTATTTATTTATTTTCAAATTTGGAACGTCCAAAAGTAAGGGACAAAATTGAGAAAAACAATGTAAACGACAAAAAAAAAAATAAAAATACATGTACAATCAATATTTAGTAAATGAGCCCTTGCTCTCAATGACAGCTGCTCATCTTCGACTACAAGAACGAATCAAAACTTGACAATCCTCGATACTAATTTTAGACCATTCTTCTTGAAGCTTGACCCACAAATCCTCCGTGTTAGTGGGAAAGTTCCATAACTTTCACTCCTAAGGTCTTCCAAAGATTTTCTATTGGATTTAAGTCAGGACTTTGCGGTGGCCAATCCATAATTTCAAATCTTGCTCGCTAAGGTAACTCATTACCACCTTTGCCTTGTGATATGGGGCATTATCTTGCATAAAGGTAGCCCTATCGAAACCTGAATTCTGTATGATTGGCAATGTGTCATGATCTTGAACAATGTTTTTATAGATCTGCGCGTTTACACGAGTTTGTAACCGGACAAGAGGCGTTGTACCTTGGCTAGAAAACATTCCAAATACCATGACGCTTCCGCCCCAAACTTGACAGTTTTCTTAGTACACTTTGCACTTAATCTTTCACCAATACGTCTCTTTACATTGTTTTTTCCATCATTTCCAAATAAATTAAACTTGCTTTCATCACTGAAAAAACTTTTGCCCAATTTTCATATGTCCAAATTACATACCTGTTTGCAAACTCTAATCTCTTCTTATTCTTCGAACTAACAAGTGGTTTCTTCCCTTGGTTCGATTAAACAGCCCTATTTCTTGCAGTCGTCTACAAACAGTCTGTCTTGACACATTAACACATGAGGTACTATTCATAACCCTTTTAATTTCTGTGCAAGACTTAAAACGGTCCTTTAATGACATACGCTGCATTATTCGATCTTCTCTTGCCGAAGTTTTGCGGGTCTGCCGGTTTTAAAAGCACTAACTTTTTGCCAGTATCATTGTAGGATTTAACAACCCTGCCTACAACACTCTTGGAACGTTTCACTTTCTCTGAAATCTCTCTAATGGTGTGCTTTTTGTTGTGTAGCTTCACAAAAAGCTTGTCTCAAAGATTAATCAAGTTTTTGGCGTTTCGCCATGGTGCCGGCTGATGCAACGTTTACAAATGACTAAGTAAGACTTATTCTTTAGAGGAAATCAAAAAATTTGAATATAGCATACTGTTTACATTGTTTTTCTCAATTTTGTCCCTTACTTTTGGACGATCCTATTTTGAAAATAAATAAATAATTGTTATAATTCTTTTTCTATCCTTTGCAAATGATTCAAATTTTAGTATGTTATTATGGATGATAACGACTACCAGTTGTCAAAATTTCAGCTTTTCACAGTTGTTATTTCTAACAAATATTAGGTTTTAAAATTTTGTCCCTTAGTTTTGGACGCTACTGTATTTGTATATGTGTGCTGTTGTGTACATACGTACGCATTTGATTATTGAATTTCAATGATGGGACGTATAGCCAATAATTCTCTTGAATGTAGCGATGTCAACAAGCCGAGGGTTTCTCTATTTTTTTCGCTGAATAATATTTTCTCGCACGCACATATGGTGGCGTCTGTGTAAAACTATGATCGGTAAAAATTGCTAATGAGTGTCGTCACGCCGACAATTTTTCCTCCCACTTCCATAAAAACACGAATACACGCAACTTACATAAATTCAAAAGTTTTGAAAAATTAATCAAAACCATCTGACGATCGCAAAAACTTTTAAGTCCAGGGTTACAAAAAATTAATCAATCCAATATATATATATATATATATATATATATATATATATATATATATATATATATATATATATAAGTGTGTGTGTGTAGTCTGATATAGCCTAATGTTTTCAAATTCATTTGAAAATCTTTAAAATCCTTTTTTACAAACGATTGGACGTTACTGTCAGTTTTACGATAAAACTGAACTTGTTGCTGGAATGATAGTCGTGTTTAGGGAGAAAACACGTGTCTCCTGGTATATTTTTTCCCTGAAGAATTGTTGCGGACTCGAGTGTAATAAACCAACAATATAACAACAAGAAAACTGTCTACAAACAACGGACAATGTAATTTTACCAAAAGTATACAATGACAATAGAAGATTGTTGCAGGTGACAAAAGAAAGAATATGAAAGAAGAATACATTTAAACTAGAGAATGCGTTTGTGTGTATGAAGGTTGTGTTGAAGAAATCCGAGAGAAAAGTAACTGAGGGTGAAGTAAACGTGCGTGTCCGAGTGGGGGACATATTTTTTACCATGTGCAAACTACATTTTATTGTCTTAGAGAAAAATAGAAAAGGGAGTATCACAAAGAATATCATTCCTTATTCATAGGCTTAAGCAGCACCCACTAGAGCTGTTTTTTTCAGTAAAGTGCCGTAACCCAAATTCTTTAGATTACCAGAACACAAATGGTTAAATATTAACCTTTTAGTATTCTTAGTAACAAACTGTTATAAGAATGAAACATATTTTATAACCTGGACTCTGAACAGTCTAAAATATGATGGCTTGGGTATGACGATGAACTAAATCCAGCAGCAAGCCTTCCGATCGGGAGATGGAAGGATTTGAGGAGTGTGGAACCACCTCTTAACTGCTGTTTGCCCGTCCACCCTAACCTGGGGGGGTAGTACCTGTTAGGATCCCAGCTATGGATAAATAGGGAACCCCCAAACAAAAACGAAAATCTATGAAAGTATAAAAATTTATCTTATTACTATATAAAACTCTGTGAACTTTGTATCTTGTGTGTTTGGCAGTGTTTGTTGCGAAAAAGTAAGATATAAACAAGTCATATATAGAGAGTTGGGAAAAGAAAGATGTATCATCGTGTAAGAAATAGGGTATGGAGCCGATTTCCTTACGAGAAAGTGTATAAAACAAACGAAATCCGGCCTCAGACAGGATACGCACAGCTGTCATCAAGGTCCACGCCACTCTCGCTTGTGCACTTCACGACCTCATGCTAAAAGCGACAGCGCTGATAAATTTAAAAAAGACCGCTTCAGACTACGGCAACACCGTCCACAGTAAGAAAAATTCTATCTGTTGAATCCTCTTTTTTACTATGAACCACGCAGACACGTGTTGACATTTTCACACGAACACACATATAACAACATACATACACAAAGAGAATTTATATTTTATGTCAAAATTTACCAAAACACAAATGGTTAAATATTAACCTTTTAGTATTCTTAGTAACAAAGTGTTATAAGAATTAAACATATTTTATAACCTGGACTCTGAACAGTCTAAAATATGAAGGCTTGGGTATGACGATAAACAAAATCCAGCAGCAAGCCTTCCGATCGGGAGATGGAAGAATTTGAGGAGCGTGTAACCACCTCTTAACTGCTAACCCAAACATATATATAACAACATACATACACGTTTATATTTTATTTCAAAATTTTATGTACCCAAACAAAAAAAGACATTACTTTCCAATCTATGACCAATTGCTTGTATTCTTGTATATTAAATTAATATCTATTTGTTGAAACTATGTTGTCTTTTCTACTGAATTTTATTCTTTCAATGAAAATCGTTTGATTATCCTAAATGGCCGAATTGCGCGCAGCCCGGCAACAATATTTTATGTTACTGTATCGAATCCCAACACTCCGAATTTTGACATTCAAAACTTTTATTGTTCAACTTTCTTCAATTTTTTTTTAATGTTGAAAGCAATTTCAATAACTGCAAATAAATGTATTTTTAAAATATCTCTACTTTCACAAATTCTTCATGAAACTAAATGTAAACAGTAAACACAACAAGGTTGACCCAACTGGTCAAAGGTGGTCTAGTTTTGTATTCTAAAGATCGATACATTTTCATATAAAACAGATTATCGACAATACATATTTGTAGTGAAATTAGAGCCAATATTTATTTACAATACATTTTATATGTGATTGAAGGCATACAGTTGTGTTCAAAATATTTAGATTTCGGCATTAAATAACCCATAGAGGTGTTGATATGTTGCTAAGCAAAGACAAAGAACCAAAACATTCAAAATATTGACTTGTTTACAAGTGACGGTTACCAGCGCGGAAAATGTAATCTGCGTGCCGAGTTCAATTTCCAGTCAATTCTGTTTTTTTTCTCATGGCGCTGGGACCCTTGGAAAAGGCGTAAATCCACTGTCTTCTAGTGATGACTTAAAGAGCAGGATAGACTGGAATATTTGATTGATTGATTGATGTGGCAAACAGTCTAGGACAGTGCTTCCCAAACTATTTTTTTCTGGGCAACATTTTCGGAATGGAAATTTGTTCGCGCTTCACCAGGTTTTATGTAATTAAAAGTACATATACGAAGACACCGGCTCAAGGGAAGTGCAGATGAAAAGGCACAGGCAGTTCTATGGCCAAAGAAAATTCAAAGTGATGGTTAAAGGGAGATAACCGCGGATTCAAAGTCAGAATATTATCATTGCTAACTCTCTCCTCCAATTTGCGGAGCCTAGTTACTATATTCTTAATACTTGATATAATGCCAAAAATATCACAATGATAAAATCGGTCAATAATTTTTTATAAATATTTATACTGGGAATCATGGATGCAATTACAAGTAATCCATAATAATATTTAAAATCTTGAAATGAGATTTATTTTTGGCATATGAATTTTTTGAAATTGTTTCTAAATCTTTGATTGTCTTTGAATCATTTCTGACTAACCTGCTATCCTCTTCCGCCTCACCTGCTATCCTCTTCCGCCTCACCTGCCTTTAGGAATCACCTGCTATCTTCCGCCTCACCTGCTATCCTCTTACGCCTCAAGCTATCCTCTTACGCCTCACCTGCTTTCCTCTTACGCCTCACCTGCTATCATCTTACGTCCCACCTGCTATCCTCTTCCGCCTCACCTGCTATCCTCTTACGCCTCACCGGCTATCCTCTTACGCCTCACCTGCTATCATCTTCCGCCTCACCTGCTATCCTCTTACGCCCCACCTGCTATCCTCTTACGCCCCACCTGCTATCCTCTTCCGCCTCACCTGCTATCATCTTACGCCTCACCTGCTATCCTCTTACGCCTCACCTGCTATCATCTTCCGCCTCACCTGCTATCCTCTTACGCCTCACCTGCTATCCTCTTTCGTTGCAGCTATGATGCGCCCGCACCGTTAGGGAACCACTGTTCTAGTAGAAGAACTTTAAATTTCAAATCAGCTTCAAGATGGATAGGCTAAGTTAGGTTATCATGCCCTAGACACACTACTGTTGCTATCGTTCCGTTACACGTAGTGCCCTTAGTAGACTAATTTAACGTAATTCAGATATGTTTACTTTTCGTGGGATTTGAATGGAGCTGGCATTTTATATCAGAAAGTTTATGGCTAAATGTTTGCTTTCTAAAAGAAAACAAGGAATATCATGAAAAACATTTTGTACTTGAAATTTTTCGCGCACAGTTAAGTCTGGCCATCTACACTGAAATCCTTGCCATAATTAATAACAATGGCATTAAAACAAATGGTTAACACGAAGAGAAAAGAAATTAAATGAATTCAATTATCCTCAATAATATTTTTATAAGCAGAGAAAGCTTTGTCGTGCGTAAATGATTAAATGTCACATTGGCATCTGGCTTAGAAAAAGCGTGAGAAAGAGTTCAAAAATATTTTGCTGCTGTCTTTTGTTTCATTTCAATCTCTTGTGAGGGAATAAAAAATTAACTACATAGAAAATATGGTGATGTCTTTTGTTTTGAGGAAATAAAGGGAATATATACTTAATCATAGCACCGGAATTACCGTTTTTAAAACGCATGCATAGACCTATAGACGTACATTGTTTGTGATCAGAATACACGCAAGCCTATGAGGGTTTTTAATTATATAAGCACATTATTCTTTACGCCATAGATTTATTTCCATGCAAATCATTGCACAAGATAGTGAATGTGCCTTTTATTTTCCCGTATGATAGTGAAAGATGTCGGGCTTGCAGGTCGCTGAATGTTGGCATTTCTTTAACGGATTTCTGACTTGTTATATAATATGTGTTTTTGAAAATTTAACAAAAGTTTAGTAGATTTTGCATCAAATCTAAAAATACCTTTATTTACAAGCATTGACAATGAACAGTATTTCCCGAGATTGATAAAAGGTTTTGTCAACATATTCATAGGCATATTCACAATAAACTTGTTTTACCGCCTTTTCGCGAAATACTGACATCACAAGGAGTATTTTCCTGAATCTTTCATGACAGGCTACGATGCTGCAAAAATAACATTTAAGATTCACTTGTTCGATTCACTTTCACAGCAATTTCTGTTTCGAAAAATGGAAATTGGTTGAACTAGACAAGGCAATATTTTCGATGCTTATTTACACTATTTCCAGTTGCCCTCGTTTTTTTTATTGTCATCTTCACAACGTTTCGGCCGTTATACACACCGGGCTTCTCCAGATGATGTACGTTAGAATTTTGAACCGAACCCTTTTTTTCGTCCACTGGCGTCGAGTGTTCTAGTTCTACGTGCCATATCTTTTCTGGGTATCACAATTCCAGTTATTTCCGTTTAGTAACTCAACTCTCCAAGTTTTATTCAACTCAGCTGTGGCCGGGTATTGAACACACAAAACTTTGGGTCACGTCACTAGATTACTTCAAAGAACGCCTTTATCCACATGGCCATGAAGAATGTTTGAGTATAGACCGGCCGAAATTTCGTGAATATGACTATAAAGATGAGGACAACAGTCCGAATAATGTAAATAGTGTAAATAGTTACAATACCTCATCTCAGAAATACAGACAGATATTGAAGGTGAATATGGCAATAAAGATGAGGACAACAGTCCGAATAATGTAAATAGTGTAAATAGTTACAATACCTCATATCAGAAATACAGACAGATGTTAAAGGTGAATATGGCAATAAAGATGAGGACAACAGTGTGGATAATGTAAATAGTATAATAGTTACAATTCCTCATCTCAGAAATAATAGACAGATGTTGAAGGCGATTATGGAAATAAAGATGAGGGCAACAGTCCGAATAATGTAAATAAAATAAATAGTTACAATACCTCATCTCAGAAATATAAACAGATGTTGAAGGTGATTATGGCAATAAAGATAAAGACAACAGTCCGAATAATGTAAATTGTATAAATAGTTACAATACCTCACCTCAGAAATGAAGACAGATGTTGAAGGTGATTAGGGCAATAAAAATGAGGACAACAGTCCGA
This sequence comes from Acanthosepion pharaonis, assembly GCA_903632075.3. Lineage (NCBI taxonomy): Eukaryota > Metazoa > Mollusca > Cephalopoda > Sepiida > Sepiidae > Acanthosepion > Acanthosepion pharaonis. Next base: position 9,293 of record CAHIKZ030002539.1, on the reverse strand, counting down.
ATAATGTAAATAGTATAAATACTTACAATACCTCATCTCAGAAATATAGACATGTTGAAGGTGAATATGGCAATAAAGATGAGGACAACAGTCTGGATAATGTAAATAGTATAAATAGTGACAATACCTCATCTCAGAAATATAGACAGATTTTGGATGTTTGTATCAGTTTTTGATGTAAAGATGTTGGGAATAATGTTTTCTCTTAGTTGCACAATTAAATAATGAGTGATTTTACCCGCCCAATCATTTGACAAATGTTTGAGAGAAAAGTTAATGAATTAAGACATTACAAAAGAAATAAAAAAAATAATTCGTTTCTTTTCGTTCAATTAACGATAGAAGTATTTATATAACGTGGAATTAACGAGCGTGATTAGCAAGAAGAAAAGGTGGCCCAAAAGGTGAAAAAAGTAGAGAGTGCATATTGATAAGCAGGGTACCTGTTTACATGTTAACATTCAATGAGGATGACTATAAAAGAAAAGCTGCATTCGTCCAACGTAGTATTTTTCTGTTGGAACACAATAGATGTTGATTGAATAGAAAAAGGCAATTTAAAGCGAATGCGATAGATAGATAGATAGATAGATAGATAGATAGATATGAATAGACTGAAATAGATAGATAGATAGATAGATAGATAGATAGATAGATATGAATAGACTGAAATAGATAGATAGATAGATAAATAAACTGTTGAAGCTAATTGAGAAAGATAAATAGATATAAACAGAGGTATATACAAAAGATATGAACAGACTGTTATAGACAGATAAATAGATAGATATTAACAGACTGAGTTTGCTAGAAAATGAACGGAGAAAGATAGATAGATGTGAATACACTTAAACAGATATAGACTGAGATACATGGATAATGAACAGACTGATATATATATATATATATATATATATATATATATATATATATTTATATGTAATATTCTAAAATAAATAATATATATATATATATATATATATATATATATAGAGAGAGAGAGAGAGAGAGAGAGAGGAGTGTGAGAGAGAGATGTGAACACAGATAGATAGATGAGAAAAAACTGAAATCGATAAATATATATATATATATATATATATATATATAAAACAGAGATAGATAGATAGATAGATAGATATGAACAGACTTATAGCCAGATATATATAGACAGATAGATAGATAGATAGATAGATAGATATGAACAGATTGAGATAGACATATAGATAGATAAGAGAATTAAAATAATAAGGAACAAATATCCTAAAATGGTCACTTGAAGAAACGCTTTCCGGTTTGTTTCTTCGACGTGTATTTTCCCACAAGTAAAGAAATAGATAATAATATATATATATATATATATATATATATATATATATATATATATATAAAGTCATTGTACGTTCTTTTTCCTATTTGTAACTTAATTCCAAGTAATATAAAAACACAGTATAGTACCTTCTCCTGAATCAAAGGCATTTTATAATCTGCTTTAGGTGACTAGTTCGCATGATGACCAACTTGACTGCCAGTTTGTGTCTAGCACTATTTACCTTTTTTAGTGCCATATCCTTTTAATAATTATGCCTCACTCCATCATGCCTGCAGTGTCTAACAGAGTATACTTCTGTTAGGCTGGCTGCCTCACAAAACAAGTAAGTCTAGTCTTTATAATTTACTTTTTTCTTTACTAATGTGCCTCCATTAAGCACCCAAGAGCCACTCAATGTAGAGGGTTACTGAATGAGGTGTGTGACATGAACGTAAGAGGAAGATTATGAGGATGGAAAATTGCTGACCGTAAAACTGAAGAGATTAAGATAATTTGGGAAAGTATCCACGCAGGAGTCTGCTTCACAAAGTGTCAAATCTTGGGAAGAACCTGTCTGAGAGTGAAACTTCCTTCTTACAAACACAATACGAAGGGAATATGAATAATTGGGTCCTGTGGACAAAGCAGGGCGGGTCTTAGCTCTAAAGTGGTGGAGCTATCATCAATTTAACTCTTATATGGGAATAAAGTGCCGATGCCGGCACTTGAGTTTGAACATAGATCGCCAGTGAGCAAACACAGGCGATCCCATTATTGAATTAAGTAGACCACGTGACCATAGAGGAAACGCATACATAGAAGGTAGCGTGACGTCTAATTGATCGTTATTTCTATTCTATCCTCTATTACTATACGGCCGCTATTCTGTACTCTATTCACTATACTATTTCTCTATTTGGATCACTATACGGATTTCTATTGGAGCGAGTATTATCGAGAAATTTGTGCGAATGCTATTCAAAGGCGTCTGACACCGGCATTGTTCAACGGCGTACGATAGTTGTACAGTGGCCAAAGAAAACTTTTTAGCAAGGGGAAATAAACTGCATCCAATTTCAAAATTTAATTACATAATCCCAACTCAACATAAATAAACAGTATTTGGAACTAGTATGGAGTAGGTCCTCCATTTGCTAGTTTCAGCGCTTGTATTCAATTTTTCATGGATTTGATCAAGTTATCAACAATCGTCTGATTCGTATTTTGTCACTCCTTTAGCAATGTTTCTTTCAAGGTTGCCACTGACGTGATTTTGGTTGCACGCTCTCAAAGTCTTCGGTCAAGGTACTCCCAAACGTGCTTTATTGGATTCATGTCAGGATTTTGGGCTACCGATGGCAGTGACTTGATTCCTTGCCATTCCTTCCAGGCCTTTGCTACTTTGCTCGTATGACATGGCGCTCCATCTTCTTTAAAAAAGGGAGACATTCTTGTCAATCTGATTGGTTTCAAATAGTGGGAGTAGTCCTTTCTCTAATATTTGACAAAATTTTGAACCATTCAACTGCTCGTCAAAAAGAATCAGTTCAGATTTCCCTCCAAACCAGACAAGGCCCGACACCATTATTCAAATCCGTCCATGTTTCACGGTCGCCTGCAGACATTCAGTGTTCCAAGTCTCATTCTGATTTCTCCTAACATAAACCTGTATCGAATTCGAATATTGGCAGAATTTACTTTCATTTGACCAAATTACAGACTGCCAAAATTCATAATCTTTGCTCTGGAATTCTCTCGCTCAGTCCATACGCCTGTTCCTGTTAATCTCTGAAATCAAGGGCTTCTTTCTTGCAACTCTTCTTTGATAGCCTAGCTCTTTCAGAGACTTTCTCGCCACATATGGTAACATTTCCATGTTGTTGGCGACATCTTTGACGTTCTGACGACGGTTTCTGACGAATTCCCTCTTCAGCGCCCTTTTCGTTCTCTCAGACACGATGTTTGGTCTTCCTGAACGTTGTTCCACACGACAACGGCCTCCTTCATTAAATTTATTGACAATATTATTAACCGTTTGATGATTAACCTGGAAAAACATAGTAATTTCTCTATTTTAACTTGCCACACTAATGCCATCCTATTATTTGCCCTTGTTGAAATTCACCAATTTCCTTACTTCGGCGAACTTTCATTGCAAAATAAAAGTCAACTATCGTTCATAGATGAGAGTAGCTTGATACTAACACAGTATTGTCTGAAAAAAAAAGAAGATACGTTATTACACAAGCCAAAATTGCTGTTATCAAGGGTGGCTAAAAACTTATCATAGACCACTGTATCTGCGATTACAAAGTCTCTACTACAACGAACATTACGGAAGTGACCACCAGTATTCATCGACATCACAAAATTAACCCATACCTTGAGGGATAAAAGATAGATCTACGCCTTCCTCAAGTGCCAAGTAAACGTAACAGACTAGTCCAGAATTTGAATTCTACTTACTGATAACCGTTACGCTATGCTCCAGTTTTCTAATTCAAACAATAAATTAAAATCTTTATATATTTTTCTTTTATATATATACTCCTTCCTTTAGACATCTTTCTCAGTTTTATTCAACTTTTACAATCAAACATCCGGTATAGTAAAAATGACGCTAACTTACATCGCTTGATCTCATTTTCTGCTTTTTTAGAGTTGTTTTTCCATTTCTAGTATTTTAATATCGCGTAGATTACTGTAGAAATTCCAATTAGCAGTTGTAACAACCGTTCCGGGGTGTCATTTGTCTCTGGACCATTAAAATATTACCGTGACATCCCGATTTACTATTTTTTGTATGGATCCCCAGTAATGTTAGTTGGACCCTGGTTGGGAAACCCTGCTCTAGATGGTTAACTTTTCATAAACGCAAGTGAATGTGGCTCTGGTAGATTGCTTTTTACTTCAAAGCGATATGTCGTCTGCGTACTTTCAACATGTGTAATACTCATGGAGTGCAAATATTTGTCCGCGCTTTTAAAGGAGAAAAAAAAAAAAAAAAGGGGAATGAATTTATTTGAAGTAAAGACAGAAAAGAAAGAGAAATCAAGTAAGTAATTATTGAAGACAAGAAAAAAACGTCTGACGTATGGAACTAATCATTAAAAAGAAGAAAAAACGTAACAAGATCAAGAAGGGAGAAGTGATAAAAAGACAATAAAGAGAAGAGGCTTATAGAAAAAAAATGAAAGATAAAGCGTAAACATTCATTCACAAATATCAATGACATCTTTTATCAAAAAACTTGAACGGGAAATCAAATCAAAAGGAACAACAAACAAATATGAAAGGAAATAAAAATGACAAAACCAGTGAATGCTTATCGATTCCCACGTTCATCATAACTTGGCCATATTTTTAACAGAAGGTTTCGCCATTATGACGATTCATTGACCTGTTCGTCTGTTTTTATACCCAATATCAAATATAAAAGTATAGAATCTTTTGAAGTTCCTATTCTTCGATTCATCCTTTTTTGAATCCGTCCAACATGTTTGGGATTTTGTATTAATTTCATATATATATATATATATATATATATATATATATATATATATATAAATAAATAAATAAGATGATAAAATTCTGAATTTGAACTTGGTATTTAAGAGCTGTATGCAAAGAAGTAATTACACCTAGGGTCTGATTTTGAGACAAATTCCTTCATAAAATGAAAATAAAGTTGTAGGTGATTTCTGAGAAATATTATAAGAGAAATTGAACTCTCCTCTTTTGATATGGTTTCACGTCTCGGAGTGACAAAACCATTTCTATTTTTTCTTGAGATTTAAAAAATGCATTCCAACATAGCACCCAAAAGTTCACGAACTCTAAGGTATGAAATGGCTTCCTCATGAACGAAAGAACTGGATAAAAAAAATGTCATGTTTATTTTTTTAGCCAAAATGATTTTTTTTAGGTATATGAAGTTTTAAAGACACATGAAATACTGCAGAATATTACAGATAGACTGATCAAGAAAGCATGATGAGAATTCCACGGAAGGACCATTCTATGGACGCATCAACGAAGATGTTTTAAGAAAAATAGAAACTAAATGGTCACTTATATTATAAATAATTAAAATAACAATGAAATAAAGCTTGGAGAATGAAAGACACAGATGACATATTCAAGCATGGTGGAACAGGGAATAGGGGGGGATTTTAAAAATGGCCAAAAGGCTCTGAGAGCTAAAAAGGGCAGAAGGTTGGGGAGAGCCATAATCCTGGAAGGACCCAGCATATACAAAATGAACAATAATATATTGATTCTGTGAGGTCACTTCTGAATTTTCACTGTGACCTCCGGACAGTTTAAAGAACTAAAGAACATAAAAAAGTCAAAATGAGTTAAGCAACGTACAACTTGTACACATACATCAATCAAAAATTCTCAAAATTGTACGTACGTTTTTTATAAAGGTCATGAGTGTGTGAATGTGCGTATTTACGTATGCGAATGTATGCATGAGTGCATATGCTTGTATGATTGTGTTGGTTTGTGTTTGTGAAAGTATGTAAGAGTGTATATGCGTGTATATGTGGATGTGTGTAAAATGTGTTTTAATTTTAAGGAATACAAAATGCCGAATTTATTTAACATCCAGCTGGTCAGTACCTGGATGGTTGACGGCTTGTGAATACCAGGCGCTGTAAGCTTGGAAATGTCAGGCGGTCTAATGGATAATGGCTCGAAATTTTTAATCGAAGAGCCGAGTTCCAATTCCAGTCGGGTTCGTTATATTTACTTGCAAATACTCTTGGGAAAGTTATGAAAAAAAGAAAAGTAAAAAGAAATTCTTAGAATCTAAAACAATTTTGGCTTAAAATAACCTACAAATGGTTGATAAGAAAATTGATATAGAAATTGAATGAATCAATCAATCGAGTTTGGATAAATATGTGTGCGTAAATTGTTGAGAATATTAATACTAGCAGTAAAATAAAAACACGGACAAACTGAAGATTAGTGATAGAGTAGGCCATCTAAAGGAAAGAGAGTGCTGTATAACCTTAAATGACCACAAACCAGATTATCGAGGCTAATCCGACTGCAAGGATAATAAAACCAACGAGACATGAAATAGGAAAAAATAGTAAAAAGATCCTTGAAAGGGTAAATAAACAAATTAGAGAAAAAAATAGTCCTGAAACTTTGGATTAATACCAAAGACGTGACAAACTGGTTTGCTGATATAAAGGATGAAACGAACTGTACACTAATGCAATTTGATATTGAAAATTATTATCAATCAATATCTAAAAAAAAAATTCATGAATGTGTTAGACTTTTGCTACCCAGTACACGGATATTAAGAAGAAGAAAAGAACATTATTATAAATGCGAAAAAATTGGTACTGATACATAAAGGTGAGTAAATGAATAAAAATTCATATGACCACTTTGAATCATTTAATGGGATCACTAGACTCAGCTGAGTCTTCTGATCTCATAGGTCTTTTTATATTATACAATCTTACAGCGTACCGTGAAATTAATATAACTTATTTAGTTTATACAGAGACGATGGACTTATGGTTATTAAGAAAATCTATTAACTTTAAAAATCGATGAAATTAGAAAACGATATTATAAAAGTATTTAAATGCCTGAACTTAAAAATTACGGTAAAGATGAATTAAATTAAAAAAAGTTAACTTCCTTGATATAACATTAGATTTAATGAAAAATGTATACATACCTTTTTAAAAACCCAATACCAATTAACTTTATATATACAGGATAAATCAAATCACACCATCTATAATTAAACATATACCTTTATTTATCGAAAAAGAATAAGTACAAATTCCGCAAATGAAAATTTTTTTTTATGAACATATTAATTTCTATAATAAAGCTTTCTAAAAGATAGTGGCTATTAAAGCCCAAAACTAACTTATATAAAAAAGGAAAATGGAAACCATAGAAAAACAGATGTAGAAAAATAATTTGGTATACACCCCCATACAACCAAATGGTAAAGAACAAATTAGGACAAAAAAATCCTTGCATTAATAGTTAAGCACTTTTCTAGAGAAAGTAAACTGAGTAATATTTTCAATAAAAATACATTAAAATTAAGTTACAGCTGTAGTGATAACTTAGAAAAAAATTATTAAGAAACATAATGCTAAAATCTTCAATAAACACTTAGACCAAAACCAAAGAAATTTAGACAATATAAAAATAAAAATATAAACAGATGAAGATAAACAAAAATTATGTAACTGTAGAAATTCTCATAACTGTCCTCTACAAAATAAATGTCGCACGGAATCATTAGTATACCAATGCAATATCTCATCTATTGAGAATCCCGAAAACATAAAAATCTATATAGGTTGCAGAAGCCATGAGTTCAAAAAGCGGTTCAATCAACACCAAACTTCATTTAGAATAAATAAATACAGAAATCAGACATCCCTTTCAAAATATTTCTGGCACTTAAAAGAATCCAGTAAAACACGTCAGTAAAATGGAAATTAATAAGAAAAGCTAGAATATGTTGGTCATTAAATGACCCATGTCCTTTGTGCATACATGAGAAACTATATATTACTAAGTTTATAAAAAATAAAAATTTACTGAATCAAAGAAATGAAATAGGTATTCTTTGTCGTCATTGTAAATAAGCTGGTAATATACATACTTATATTTGATATGAAAAATAATTTTAAATAGTAAAACCTATTACATTTACTTTTTCTTAAAAAAGAAATATAGTCTATTAGTAATTAAGAAAAAATATTTTAAAATTGTAGTTAAATAAAACGTATTCTAACCCAAACACCCCTTTTAGAAAGAATCTTTAAGTATACAAGTACGAAAAAAAATGCCGAAATTACTTTTTGCCGTTAATAAAAAAAAAACCCAGACGGCATGCGTTTAACAGCTGTCAGAATTCGTTGAAAAATACACCCTTACCCTCCCTAAACTGTGACATATATGGAAAACCTCTTTTTCGAACATAACTCATAATTGATACAACAAGAGGTAATAAAAATGAACACGCTACCGCCCTTGTCTGAATGATTGGGTTTCTCTGTATCCTTGGAAACAAGAAATTATGAATTTATATGTGCGTTTAAAACTCAGTAAATTTAAAAAAAGTTATTCCAAAATTCGCTTGAAGATGAAATAGAACTAATGCTTTTAGCTTCAGTTTTTGAAACATGGTTATTACTGTGTAGCGAAGAAACCATATTTTAAATCAGTTAATTTATAATATTTATGCTCTGTAAATTTACATTGACCACTGTATTGTAAAAATAAAAAAATATCAATAAGAACACCGGATTATATATCTTACAGATCTTTCTTTATATATTTTTTTTTTTTTAAGCATTTCACCCCAAGCAAGGCGGGGAGCCACTAGGACGCAAGGGGTTACAGAAAATAGGAAGATCAGATAGGAGTGATAGAAGAAAGGATGAGGGTAGTAGATAGATTAAGGCAACTGGAGATGTCGATTGACATTACACTTGAATAGCTGGAGATTATAACTCTCAGGGAAACAGGAGAAGGGAAGAGAGTTCCACAGGCGAGAGGTGCGAGACATGAAGCTATCAGAGTAGAAGAGACGGCTACATTTATGAGTTTCGACAGTGAAGGGGTGAGAGCGGGATGCCAGCCTCGTAGGGCGCTTGAACTCATGAAGTTTGGGAACCAGCGAATGCAGTTCCTCGGAGCAATTTCCATGAAAGTATTTGTAGAACAGACAGAGGGAGGCGACGGTGCGTCTGTGAGAAAGTGACTGTAGACAAGACGCCAGGGCAGGGCCAACCATATTACATATCCGCTTCTGGAGCCTATCAAGAACCCCGAGGCAGACAGAAGGGGCGCCAGACCATATATGGCAGCAATACTCCATGCAAGGGCGAATTGTGGATTTGTATATCTGGAGGATCGACTCAGGGAGAAAAACTTCCTAGCACGGGTCAGGGAGCCAACTTTCCTCGCAGTGGACGAGGCA